>VXBO01004627.1:0-11624 GCA_013400135.1 Rhinoptilus africanus
TAATCATTTATAATTTGTGTATACACCATTAATTCAAACAATTAAACCAGAACTAAATATTAATGAAGCTAAAACACAAACTGGACTTGGCAATTAAAGTGGAATTAATGAGAAAAATAGGAAAAATAAATTGCCAAATGAAAAAAATAATTTAAAACTACCCAAACACCCAGAAAGAGAAATCGAGTTTAAGTGCCTAGGAGGCACTATTTACCATGGCAGAAATGAACTTGGAATTACAGAGAGATATGATTCAGGTTTATTCTAGTGAGGATCTGAGAAATATACCTATGTTAATAGGACATACTTGGAATTGTACCGAATCCGGGCTTCATTACCACAAGTGCCTAGAACACAACTCACATTTTGTTCATAGCATCAGTGAAAGATGAAAGGAAATACTTGGGATTTTCCGCCTGTGTGACAATGGTAAAAGATCATTTGCTCTTTCTAAAATTCAAGCCAAGTTTCTGATCTGGTGCTTCGACTAATGCATTAAAATTTAACATACAAATATAATTTTTTATAGTTTAGTCAGTGTGCAACTTTTATGTGCACCTATAAATTTTCAACATATTTTTATATGTATGAGAGATATTGAGAACCACAGTAAAATACAGTGATTATTTTGTGCAGTGACAAGTAGATTCACATGTCCACGTTATTTCTAATTTGTGTAGTTTCACAAATGCTTTGATTGATTTGAGAGGAAGCATCTGTATTTTAATTTGTTAGAACTGACACCATGCTGACCTACATTGCACATCTTCCATTTTTACTACAGAGCAATGTGGAATTGGGAATCCATATTACACAGAAAACATTTGCTTTCCTGTCAGCAGTGTTGTTCTGGTACTCATTGCAACATTCATTAGAGCTAGCTGGGAATTTTACGAAAAACATATTTTGTCAGAAAGTATCAATTCCTTCAGAAGGTTTCTCAAACAGAGAACAGAATTAAGGACAGTTTCCAGTGCTAGACTCGTTTTTAATTCAATCATTAAATATTTATGTGCACAACACAAACTTTAGTGCTATTGACTACTCTGGCAGGACGCTTTCCCTCTTCCTTTCTCTCTGACGGGTCTTCTGAGGCAAGAGCTCCTTTCAATCCTTTCAGTTTTTGGTAAGGCCTTGTTTCTGTTTCATGGAACAAACAAATCAAAACATAAAAAATTTTCTACAGCAGTGGGAATCCTTGTTTTCTAGCCAGTTTTCACACTCTGCACAATCCATTCCAACTAAGAGCTAATTTCTAGTTTACAACTGCTGCCACTTTACTACCTAAAATATCTGAAAACCAGTACTGAAAAGATTCACATATGATTTACTCACCCTGCTCAACCTCTTGAATTATCTGTTTAACTAATAATACTCAGCAACTCTGTTTCCTGGCTTGCATTTAGTATGAGAAATAGTTTTGAGAAAATGTTTGAAATTATGGTATGAACAATCATGTGCCATTATGCAAGCCAAGTCACGCACGGTATTCCTGAAATGGTCTATTACTTAGGCTATACAGCACAAGTTTAAAAATAAAACACACTGCTAAATCAGAGATATTTTATTTTGTTCCCTAATCTTGCAGAACAAGAGTCATTTTTGCAGAGGGGAAGCACAAGACCTACGCACTTCCAAGGGAACGTTTTGACATTCTTCAGAAAGTTGAAGTGATCAATAGGCCCTTCTGTAACACTATGAAAGAGTTGTGCCTGTAATGTTACTGAATCACCCTAGGAATATGAGCGCAATGACATTTTGATAATAGAATGTAATTATATTGCCCTGTATCATAAGGGAAAAATAGAACTAGCTTTCATAACTGCCCGTATGTCTGTCTGTCTGTCTTCCTTTTCGCGGCGTTTAAGCTATTCATAAAGTTTAGGTTGAAATCCATCCAGGACAACTGAAAATTCTGCTTGACAAAATAGTATGGGGAGGTTTTTTTGATAAAGCTTTCAGAAAGAAAATGAAGACACACCATGGTAGCATCCCCAGAAGGACATATTAATTACAAATGTATTACCTTAAAACAAAAGTTACCATTGATTTTTTAGGGTTTTGGAAGTATACCTTCCATTAATCAGCAACTAAAAATACCTTAAGACACCCTGTGCTGCTGCCACAGATATCATCCTTAACGCAAAGAAGCTTGCTATTTTGCTGGCAACAGGATAATTAAGTAATCTTTCTCAAATAAATCAAATGTCTTCACTGGATCAACATTGCAGTTAGTCTTCAGAAACAAGGGCTCAAAGATGCGTCCAATGAATTCATTGTGTCATTGAAAAGTGTCTGTTAAGTTGCATGAAGCTTCAAAAGCAATGAAAAAACAAGCATGGCTAGTCAATGGCTTGCCAAAAAAAAAATATGCCTACTCCCTTATTACAAAATTCTTGTTGAAAATAACCTTGTTTAAAACTTTTCTTAGGTTGTGACCTATAGCCGCCACCCTTTACCTACAGAGGAATGAAAACCCTCAGAAGATTCTTCTGTGCCATTTGTATGCATGTTGATTTGTTACTCCCCCTATATTACAAACTTATCCAAAACCTCACTTTAAAAAATGGCTGAAGCAGCTGCATGCTGGATTGTTGGTTCACACTTAGTTTTTCTTCTTAAAAACCACAATGATGGAAGAGATGGGGGAAAGAAGAGAGAGTACAGCACAGAGGAAGGACTCCAGATACCGCCTGTGAAGCACAAAGTGACTTTTCATCAGTCGTAGTACTTCCCAACCACTAGTTTGACCAGAAGCAACATGAAACTAGAGATAATTGTATAATCTTAATCAATATACAAGCTATCTATAACATTAGTCAAGTAGATCTGTAAAATAATTATCCTCTCTCTCTTCCTTACTTGCTTATTTCAGGGAGATCAACAATAAATGGAGGGATTTTGGGGATCGGAGGCAGGGATAAAAAGGACAATGAGAAAAAATGCACAGAATAAAGAAAAAGAGGGAGCAATGGTAAAACTGAAACTAAAAGGAAAAAAAAAGAAGCAGGAATTACTTTACAGAAGTAAGACTAAACAAAAGAAAAATCTATGACAGGAATAGGAATTTTTTAGAATCTTCATGACTACAAAAACTCTAGGGATTTAAGTATAAGGCAGCTTTACATATTTTTTTAACCTACTGTCTTTGTATTAAATAAAGGTCAAAACGCAGACAATTTCCTTGGTTTAGCTCATATGGCTGTTAGCTGCAACCCCTGATCTTCACATAACATAAGGGGACCTGAAGGAAATCCAAGGGATTTATTTTAAAAGAAAACCACCAAAAATGTGATACAGGGGGAAGATAAGATTCTTGTTTTATCTTGGATTAAAATAACCCTCCAATTTAAATAAGGACTGAGGAAAGCGCTGACTAGAATTCACAAAATACATTTGTATGGAAAAAAAAAGCGCCCTACAATATCACAGTCAACTACAGAAGCCTTAGTCTTAGAATTACAGGGTAATATTTCAGGAAAGCATGGTCACTTGCAGCAGAATCTTCCCCCAGGTGTTATAAGGGAGTGAGGCATACATAAAGTATTTAATGTACTAACTCAACTGCATGTACACATGCACATGCATAAATATATTCTAGGATGTTCTCAGTACTAATTAGGCTGAAATAATGCCTACAGTGTATTAGTTATTTTCCAAAAGACAGCAACTGAACCAATCGTGCCAAAGAACCTTACCGAAAAGACAAAAAATCAGATGGAAAAGAAAGAAGAGAAAATTAGGATATAGGCTGATAATAACCATTGAAAGAGAAATGTAGTTGTAACTTTTTGGTATGAATTTATTTAGAAAACTTGAAACATCAAGCTCTATCCTATTCATCTAACTAGTGTCTACTTTCAGTATTATTCATGTGTTCTTCTTTCCGAAGATTCTATATTAGACCTAATCCTCTCTATGTAAATTTATCAAATAAATTTTATCAAACAAGAATTATTTAATCAGACCATTCATCAGATACATTATGCAAGAAGTTAATATTGTGGGAAGTATTACTTGAAAAGCCAGTATTCCATGAAAAGCTGTCTGTTCAGAGTTACATGCAAGCCAGTAATTGTGATACAGAGAATAACATAAAGTAATTGAAAAATATCGTGTCCAGAAGATACAAAGACATCTGTTCATGAACACTGCCCCTCCTATTGCCCAGTGCTCAAAAATTATGAGTTAAAGCTCCAAAAATTCTGATTAGTATAAGACTGTTAGCAGACATTATGTTTTAGAATCAATTGGCATATGCAAATCCTAGACTAAGGGAAAACAGAGAGAAGGGAAAGGAAATTGGAAGGGAAAGAACTTGGGAAGGGAGGGGAAAGGATGGGAGGGGAAGGAGATGAAGAACAAGTCTTAAATTAAATTTTATCCCACAAGCACAAAGGGTGGAAAAGTACTTCTATTTCCTGCAATTCATAAACACCCAAAATTTCAAGCAATAAATCCATAATAACAACTCCAGCAAATTATATGATAACAGAAGACTGTAAGTTATTTGAGGTTCTTCAACATGCATACTTTTTTTTTCTGTTTTATAAAATTGCCATATGATAGATACTTTTTCTCATTTTTTTTTTTCAGAAAAAAATACAAAGGGTAAAAACTTGGCTGAGAAAGAAAACTCAGACTTTTCATTTTGATTTTCAGACAAGTATACATTTAGATTACACTTTTCATTTGAGGGCAGACCACACTGTAAGAAGAGTATTACAGTAAGACAAGTTGTATGGTATTTCTTATGCATTTTACAGTATTATTGGGTTATTATTATCAGTTCATCTGGGAAATGCAGCAAGCCAAACTATCAACAGATGGAGAGAGACTCAGAATAAATTAAAAGAGAAAGGGCACTGTAAAGACAGAGAATTCAAGGTTAGACAGGACACTAGACAGAAAATTTAAGGTCATGAGAGATGTAAATAGGAAAAACCAGTTTACAATAAAAGTAGTGGACACAGAAGTGCTTCAGACTTCTGGAACAGGTAAATAACTGAGACTTTAGCTTGGGAAAAGACCGGTGCCTCCAGGAGGGGTATGAAACCCAGAGTCTGGAAGGGAGCTGTGGTGCGGTCTAGCTGTGCCCCCAGCATGCAGGGCTGTGGAACACAGAGCCAGAGGTGCCCTGCAGTTTGGCAGGGACCTCAGGCTGCTGATTGATTGCTAAAAAAGTGAAAAGACAAGATACAATCCGGAAAGGCAGAAGGACATAAGCCATAAATCTTCACATAACTTTTTCAAGTAATTATCTCAAGTTCAGATTGTAAATCTGGAAATCTTGCTGAATAGATATCAGTAAGAAAGAAAGAAAACCGCGGTTGGCTTACAGATGTTACCCTTAGTAAGACTTTCAAGAATCAGCCTTTTCTTGCAATCAAAATATTTGCTGCTTCACTCTGTGAAGCAATAAAGAAAAGCCGTTGAGCTAATCTCAATAGATCTTTTAAACCAGTTTTAATAAAAAAGGGATTACTAATCCTTGCTCTTGCTCTGCTAAATATATTAAAGGTTGAATTTCTCTCCCCGACATCCTCGTTTATGGTTTGTTCAGTTCTGCTGGGAAGTCTCACGAAAGTGACTGACATTTTCTTTCATTGATACTGGATTACTATTACAGCAGCAAAGGATATTGTCCCAGTCATGAGGGAAGAAAGATGCACCAGGCATAGTTTAATTAGGGCACAGCTTTACTGACTCTTGGGAAGCACTGAGCAATAACTTGAGCTGCACAAGCTGCACCATCCTTTCTCTCATCATCCTTTTCTCCTATTAGAACCTCCATTCTGCTGCAGGTGAAACTCTATGCTGGACAGTTGTAAGGCAAACGCTGCACATGCTGTTTGCCTCTCGACTGTCAGAGCTCCAATCTGTTTCTCAGACGTTGTGATAAACACCTTTTTTTGCAGTCTAACTTTCAAGGAATTACACAGAGGAGTAACTGAATACCAGTATTTAAAAAATTATTACTACTGACCAATGGAGAGGAAGTTGTAAAACCCTTCTCTAAAGATGCCACACTCTTCTCACAAACCAAACGAACCAAAATATTGCTGTGCATTTCAACAAGGTAAGTGACACAACGCCTGCAGCAGGCGCAGAATATCCAAATCTATCCTTAAAGAGGGATCTAAGGGTGGGTCTTACCAGTTGTCTGAAGGCAGTTCATGTTTGTGGGACAGAACATAATCCCAGAGCAGGAATTGGCTTCCTATACAGACCCTGGCATTCATGCAATGACACCAGATCCTCCTGGCACTTCTGTCCAGTTATTGTAGAAGGATATTTTCTCTGTAGAGTCTTCTAATTCACCTTTCCTTTCTTGAATTCTACCATAAGATTAATTATGTGATAATTAAAATATTGGAAGTTTCATCATGCATAACAGAGCTTCCTAAAGCTATATTGAAATGCTTCCCATCCTTGGGATCACTGAAATTCATGATGTTGATTGTCTCTGCTCTCAAAGTATAGGGCATCTATTATTTATTAATTAGACACATGGCATCTTAAAAGACAAAGCCAAAATAGTTATTATCTATCCTATTTTCATATAAAATTTCCTTATGAGGTTTATTCCATACATCTTGAATTCAGTTTAATTGGACATTCTATCTTATCTATTAATGCCATTTGAAAATGAGATTTTTAAATTAATCACATCACTAACCAGATTATTTTTTCCAGATTCTGTGTATTATATTTTTCATAAGAATGAAATTAGATTAAGAGCAGATATTAATTGTAATAGCATGACAGTATTAAAAAAGTGAAGATCTGCTTGGATCAACAAAATAAAACCTACTGATACAGCCTCCACTTAGAGAAGGAAAAATATCATGATATCAACAGTAGTCTTTTAACAGCATTATAAATAATATTTCTAAATGTTATATAATTCATAATGTCAATGGCTAAAATGAAATGATACAATTCCAGCAATCTTAATATTATTTTTCAGGTGGCTAACTATTCCCATAGAAGAAAATATCTTATAAACAATTGATAATTCTCAACCTGTGCAGATCATAAACACACAAATCAAAGCATGAACAATTTTTAGGCAAAATTTGATGGGCCAGTTCTAAGCTGACAGAGATGGTATAGCCACCTCTCAATAACCACACCTGAATGTGGTGAGTTTTAATGTAGGCAGGTATATTTTAATAAAGAAATACACAAAAAGCTTATTATTTCATATATGGTGCATATATTTCATATATAAGCATGAATGACCCCTTTAAAATCTGAAACAAGGCGGGTTATTGTCTCCATGAAAAGACCAATGAAAAAGTATTTTCTTAATGAAAATTTATCTCTATGGCAATTCCAAAACAGCTTTACCTGAGATACAAATCAAGTAAAAAAATTATTAAAGTGGCTCACAGATGATGGGAACAGATTTGAGGATTATTCCACCCTTCACTTGAACCATGTAAGTTACAATGACCACACAGGTAATTCACACTCCTGTTATTTAGGATTTCAAAGTGTTCTGTGATAGATTTTCAGTTCCACTACCAACCTGAGCAGGAACTCAACTTGGTAACATAACCATTCAACAGCTCAACTTGTTCATTAAAAAACACTTATCTTTTAAGCTTACCATTTTCCCATCAGTAAGAAAAAAAAAAAGTGGAGAGAGAACTGCCAGAGCTTAGACAAAATGTAACAGGTTACAAAAAATATTAAGCTGATGCTCCCTAAATACCTCTATGCTAATTTACCCAGTAATAACTACACAAATTTTCCATTTGGTAAGCAGTGGATATACAATGTTGGCATCTACTGCTTTCCTTTTAAACAAAACAAAGCTTACAGGGATACTCAAAATAAATCTGGCAGCTATCTTTTTTCACCAGTTAAAGCTTTCACTGAAGCTTTTCTTATTTTGCAGCAAATTGCTGTTCAAGGTCATTAAGGACTGGATGACTGTCAATGGCATCAAAGGAAACTTTCTGGAAGTGAACATATACTCAGTAAGTTCCTACAAGGTTTGAAGAATGAGTCATGAATTCAGACTCCTTGCTAAAGCTCTCCCTTGTGAATTGCAGGCCCTGGAGGCAAGGGGGAAGGTCTGGAGAGAGAAAGAGTTTTCCCCAGTAGAGGAAGATCAGTTTGACCACTTGGCCAAATTGGACATCCATAAGTCCATGGGCCCTGATGAGATGCACCCACGCATGCTCAGAGAACTGGCAGAAGTTATTGCTTGGCCACTCTCCATCGTCTTTGAAAGGTCAGGGAGTACAGTTGAGGTGCCTGAGGACTGGAGCAAGGCCAATATCACTCCAGTCTTCAAAAAGGACAAGAAGGAGGACCTGGGGAGCTATAGACTGGTTAGTCTTACCTCTGTCCCTGGGAAGGTAATGGAGCAACTCATTCTGGATGTCGTATCCAAGCACGTTCAGGAGCAGGAAGTTATTGGAAGTGGTCAACGTGGATTTACCAAAGGTAAATCATGCTTGAACAATCTCATAGCCTTCTATGATGTTATAACTGGTTGGCTGGATGAGGGCAGAGCAGATGTCATCTACCTTGCCTTCAGCAAGGCTTTTGACAATGTCTCTCATAACATCCTCCTTAGGAAACTGAGGAAGTGTGGACTAAATGAGGGGACGGTGAGGTGGATTGAGAGCTGGCTGTGTGACAGGACTCAGGTTGTGATTAATGGAGCAGGGTCGAGTTGGAGGCCTGTAACCAGTGGTGTCTCCCAGGGGTCAATACTTGGACCAGTATTGTTTAACATGTTCATCAATGTCCTGAACAAGGGGATAGAGTGCATCCTGAGCAAGTTTGCTGATGATACCAAACTGGGAGGGGTGGCTGACACTCCAGAGGGCTGTGCTGCCATACAGCATGACCTGGACAGGCTGGAGAGCTGGGCAGAGAAGAATCTAATGAGGTTCAACAAGGACAAGTGCAGGGTCCTGCACCTAGGGAGGAAGAATGACAGGCACCAATATAGGTTAGGGGTGGACCTGCTGGAAAGCAGTTCTGAAGAAAAGGATCTGAGGCTCTTGGTAGACAGTAAATTGTCCATGAGCAAGCACTGTGCCCTTGTCACCAAGAAGGCCAANCAAGACCCGCCTGGATGCAGTCCTGAGTAATGTGCTCCAGGCAATCCTGCTTTAGCAGGGGAGTTGGAGTAGATGATCTCTAGAGGCCCCTTCCAACTCTGAAATTCCGTGATTCCGTGAGAGGGGTGCTTCTTTTGTCAGTGCAGCTAGCTTCATACAATCTAGTAACTGACGGCAATGAGCTTCCTTTTTGCAAGTATGCATATAATTATGCTCCCCACTTCTGCAAAGAAAACATATGAGGACAAAAAAATACCATAAACTAACAACTGATGTTATTTATACTGTTATCTCAGATGTACCCTTCAATTAAGATGCAATGTCAGTTATATTCACATGTTCCAGAGTACTTGTATTTTTTAATTTATAGTGTGTAGGTATTTTTGAGTTTATAGTGGGTAGTTTTATAACAACCTTTTTAAACAGGGGGAGATGCAAAGATGAAAATGCAAGGATTTTGAAAAGAACAGCTCACTTTCCAGTGCAAGTGTGAACTGTGTCTAGTAGATGCCAAATGCTAAATTTTCATCTAAGGGAGCATTAATTCCACAGGAGACTGTTTGCATGAGTATTTGTTATTCCAAGTAATTTATTTTTCCATATGACGTTATTAGAAAACAGAAAAAAAGGGAATGTCTTCAGTCTTGATTAAAATCACAAGTATTAGAGCAGAATCTTGGACATCAGAGAAAGATGCTGAATTTTTTGTCTTTTGATTTACTGATGTTCTGAATCTTAGAGAACAGTTTAATAGTTACACAATGAGGTACAGAACATTGCATGTACTGTATGTTTCCTCACATACGATGATGTCCTTTCTGAGTGAATTTAGATTCTCCCTTTATTGAGAGATAGGCTTTACCAACACATTTTTCATCAGTTTAGAGCTTAAATCCTGGCTTGCAAAGAAAATCTGAGGGGTATAAATGATAAGAAAAATTTCATATTCTTTATTTCAGAAGCCCTTCAGGTACGTAGTCTCATCTCTTAGAATAATAAAATAGACGAATCTCTACTACTGTCTTTACTTCTATCAGACAAGTGCAACTGTAATTAAAAAAGACAAAAATACAGTAATTTTCATCAATAAGAAAACAAAAGGAACAAACTCCCTAATTATGAAGTGTTGCTCTTACTTGTATTATGAATCCCATATAAAGAGACTTCATCTAGATAATTTCTTCATTGACCAAGATATGAAAGAAGCAAATGTGACATGTAATTTGGACAATGGCTCACATAACATGGCAGCTCCATTTCTGTGCCTGTAAAGTGGTGGCACTGCACACTGCAAGCGATTTTGACTTCCCTTGGGAAGTCAGCTTTCCTGAAACACTGCAGAATGGGCTAGTTTGTGATAAGCCATCAAGGAAGGGGGATCTTCTCAGTCCACACTGAAGTAAGGTCTCCCTTTGGGACCACAAACCATCAGTGAAATTTCCAGCCGAATAACCTGAAAACTGGCTTTGCCAGGATCGACCACATGGGAATTCTGACCTTTGAAGCTAACTTTCCTACTTCTGCAGCCTAAATTTTCAGTTCTTACTGCATTGGACACCTTTGTAATTGTCCTGGTTTCTGCTGGGCTAGAGTTCATTTTCTTACTAGCAGCTGGTATAGTGCTATGCTTTGGATTTAAGATGAGAATAATGCTGATAAGACACTAATATTTTAGTTGCTGCTATGCAGTCAAGGACTTTTCAGCTTCTCCTATTGACCTGCCAAGAAGGTGGTGGGGGACACCCGAGAAGCTGGAAGGGGACACAGTCTGAACAGCTGACCCCAACTGACCAGAGGGATATTCCATACCATGTGACTTCATGTGCAGTATATAAAGCTGGGGGAAGAAGGAAAGAGGGCACATTTGGAGTTATGGCATTTGTCTTCCCAAGTAACAGTTAGGGATGATGGAGCCCTACTTTCCTGGAAATGTCTGAATACCTGCCTGCTGATGGAAAGTGGTGAACGAATTCTTTGTTTTGTTTTGCCTGTATGCATGGATTTTGCTTTACTTATTAAACTGTCTTTGTCTCAACCTATGAGTTTTCTCACTTTTACTCTTCTGATTCTCTTTCCCATTCCACTAGGGGAGAGTGAGTAAGCGGATGTGTGGTCCTAGTTGCCAGCTGGGGTTAAACCACAACATAAATTTAAGGAAAATGTCTATAGTTACCAGGGTCAACACAACAATTTGACATGTCTCAGAGAAAGTACTCTCCTGCATCCTAACTTGAACTATGTGATAGACCTAAGTCATTGTAACAAGTCATCCAGTTTGCTCAATTTGACTTTGTCTATGGAGGAAGAATGAAAGGTAAACATTCTGGCATTTCTTGTCATGCTTCTTCTCCCACTAACTCCTTTTTGGGGGGCTTTCATTAACATTTCTTGATTAGGAAACACCTTACTGCTATTTTAGTTTTAACCAAAGGAGTTCTGAAAGGGAAGAGAGGTTTCATACAGAAAACAAAGAAGTAATGAAATCATGTATTCAGTCTTTGCCAGTAAGAAGTCATCCTCAAGAACAAATATATTTTG
>VXBO01004627.1:12079-27436 GCA_013400135.1 Rhinoptilus africanus
ATTTTCTACCCATTGGGACACACTGATCCTGTGCTTGCAAAAAGTGGTCCTTGAAGGAGTTCTGAAAGGGAAGAGAGGTTTCATACAGAAAACAAAGAAGTAATGAAATCATGTATTCAGTCTTTGCCAGTAAGAAGTCATCCTCAAGAACAAATATATTTTGTCAGCTGAATCCAAAAAAACCTTTTTAGTGCATCTGAAGTAGCACTGCTTTCAAACATATTTTTTCAAACATATTTTCATTGACTCAACCTAACCTTCAAGACTGACATAGAAGTGGATGACTTATCCTCCTTTCTAAAGGGTCAAAAACACTTAGTCAAACTCATTGCATTTTCCAACACAGTCACTCCCTGTCATCCTCCTACATAGAATGGCTAAATTAAGTATATATTTGCTTTCTATATTTCCATTTAAAGCTGTAGGAATGGCAAAATCCATGCAACCACATCTGATCTGGCTGGTGATCATTTTCACTTGTGAAAAGGAAAGGTTAGTATTTATTTACTCAGAATGGAGGTTACTCCATTAACTTAAGTGCCTGAGGGACTATGCTTGTTCTTGCTGCCCACTCTTGAAGACCAACTGAGCAGGAGGGTTTACTGCATCCGCATTACAATCAAGAACTGTTCTGGGAGTTCCTCTACACCCGCTGTACTTATTGCCAACAAGCTGGTTTGCAGTAAGTGGGATATGAATTTAAAGAGCATGCTTCAGAGAGCAAGTATACCTACTCTGTTTCAGCTCAGTTAAGAGTTTAAAATAGGTTCTTCCACTTTTTTCCTATCTGGAGAAGTCAAGCACATTACACAGACAGAAAATTCTCATTTGGTTTAAAAATTCTATGCAAGATACATAGTTCACTATCTAAATGTAAGCAATTTTTATTTAAAAAACCCCCCACAACTACTGTTGCTTGAAAGCACAATTTCCCATTGAACTACTACTAAAAATTAGTGTCCTGCTGCAGAGGCTGTCATCTACATGTAAAATCTCAAGACATTCAGAAGGAATCCTAGAAAGAAAAAGCAGCAAGAGGACAGCATTTGAAAGGAAACAGCAGAACATATAAAGACAGAGTGAAACAGCAGGAAATGAGGACTCTCAAAGACAACTTCTATTTCTTTTGACAAATTCAAATGTAGGCATATGGCAGTCTGCTAGCCTGTCAATAACAGGCTCCACAGGGTGAGCTGGGAGTGTGGCACCACCATTACTCAAGGCTGCAGTATCCCCCAATCTCTGTGACTGCCATTCCCTTACTACAGGACAGACCAGTCTACTCCTCCTCATTTCACAACCATTCTACTTTTTACCCTACCTCACTGATGCAGTCAATTTTTAGACTTTATAAATGGCCAGAAGCATGTTATAGTTGGGTTTCACATTACCTGAGGATATGTGCCCCATGACTCTATCACTCTTTAAAACCTTCATTTTTATTCCCCCATATTGATATGAATTCTGTGATTAGGTATGTCCAAGAGGAGGGGAAGAAGAAAAAAAAAAGAAAAAAGTCTTATTAGTTTCTTCTGTTTATATACATTTTCTTTCTTTTGGAGTGCTCCTACTGTAAATAATGTAATTTATGCAGGTAACATATATACTATATAGTTCTTACATTGAAAAGTGTGAATTTTCCATTTTTCCTTCTCATGGTCCACAGTTCATCAAACTACACATAATTCTTCATATGGCAAATAAATGAAATGATAATCAGTCACAATATTAGATGAAATGAAATGATAATTGATCAAAATATTAGATGACATTTTGACTAGATATTGAATTGATATTTTTATCAATATTATAGTTCTGCACACTATTGTCTGCAAAAATGTTTAACATATTTGTTATGTTTAAAGTAAAAAGTTGCAGTGTTTTGGCTACCAGCAGGTACCATGCTTATGTACCTCACATCATCACAAAAAACAATGGCAACTTAGTGAAACTGATTGGCATATGCTGCTCCTGTAATGTCTGGTAATAAATGACACAGATTCCAAAGGATTTTATGTACCTACTTGTACTTGTGAATCTGGATCCCTCTTCATAATTAGTAAAAATAACAACAGGAGATCAATCTCTCTTTGAGCCAAATCTTTAAAAATTGACAGTAGTACAGTGAATAAGAAAGAAATATAAGAGACTTGGGCTTGCATTTTAGTTGCATTATTTGTGTTAGTAATAGCTTATGAATGCCTTCTGAAATACGTGTATCTTTTTGTTGGATTATACCAACTATTGCGTCTGTTATTTAACCACTTTAAAAAATATGTATTTTGTTCTGGTAGTGTAGGGCTTAATTCTAATCTCAGTTGTTCACTTGGCACTCTTATAAAAATAGTAGCACCCAGCCTGAAACTATACAAAGGAGACAGATGCCGAGCAACCAGTCTACAAATATATAACACCAGCCTGAAGACAGCAGAATAAACCAGCATCCAAGAGGTACCAATGATCTGAACAAACTAGAACAGATTGGTTTTCACACATGAAAAGAGGAAATAACCTTTTGGACCAGATGTGATTTGACCCATGGAAAACAATATATAAACACCAGAGAGATGCAATGGAGCTTGGGGAAAATGAATTTGGCTTCCTGATGCGAAGTGCTGTTGAGCCCAGCCAGTTAACTCCCAGAGACTGAAATCTGCAGCCATCAGGACCAACAATGTGGCAAGAAACTCACAGTATCACATACCTAAGGCTTGACTAATACAGTTGATCAGTGCTTGATTCTTAGTTATAAACCTTTTGATAGCATATTAGTTGAAAACAAATAAATGCTTCCCGAAATTTTGTATTTGGTGTCTTGGTCCCCTAGAATTCTCCTCTTACAGGGATCCAGAGTCATGGATTTCCCAGTGAACAGGAATAACCAGAAACAGCTAAAGAAAGTCCACGAAGCAGAAGCAAAAGCAAAAGAAGACGGTCTATTGGAGTTCCACATATGCACTGCAGATGTTAACAGCGGCCAAAATTAGCATCAGTTTCTGAAACTGAGAAAAGAGTATTCCAAAAAGATATCCCTGAATGCATAAATCAAGGGAGTATAAGAGAAAAGACATGGGAAAATTCTATTTTTCCTTTCCACAATTCTGTCCAGCTATTTGCTGAAAGACAAGAAGTCTGTGATTTGACATGAAGGAATCTTAGATAAAAAAACAACCCAGAAGTTGCATCTTTCACAGAAGAACTCTGGGCAACATCACCCAGTGGCACTACCCTGGCACTGCAATCTGGCTATAAAACCAGTATCACCAGCGTTGGTACCAATGTTTTGAGCCATGAAAGTCCCCAGACCTTAATTGCCCTGTCTACACAAAGATGCACCTCTGTAGCATCGGCACCCTCTTTGATTTGCCTGGGGGAGGTTTCCAATGGCTGGACATGAACAGCCTGAAGGGTCACACAGCATTTCTTCTGGGAGTAATGCAAAAATGGACATTAATGTCTGACTCAGAAAACTCTTCACAGAATTACTCGTCCTTCGGGAAGTAGCTATGCAAATGTCAGCACAATATATGGACCGTGTATGGACTTGATGTATGTAATATTGAGAAAAAGCAGGTTACACAATGCATGGGTTTATACAGTTCATGAAGTTCAACCTCAACTGCTGCTATGCATGCTAATCAGATATTCAGTCTCCAATCCACATCATCACTAATTAGAAAGTGTTATTTGCTGCAGAGTGTAGGCTTGCTCGGGCAACTGCCTGACATTTATTTGAATGTTGGAATTTAAACAAAAAAAATGCAAAAAATGTATGAGCAATGCCAGTTCTGTTTAGTGTCACACAGTGTTAAATCAATGAAGAATATAACAAGCCTCTATTCAGTGATGCTTCAAAAATAAACAACTGTTTTGCTGGAGTTCATTACTGTTTCCCAAATTTGCTGTTACCTTCAAAGCTAAGAAGCTTTTCATACAAGTTATAGGAAATTTAGCTACTTTGCTCCTACTAAATGAATTAAGCTGAAAAGAACATCAGACATTGTGATCTGGGGGCAAATATCACCTTTAGGTTTTCATTTGTCCTGGAACAGAAACATATTTGGTGCAGATTCTGAAGTATTTACAGCAGTTTTAATAATGTTGTTGTGGCACTTCCACTTCAAAGCTCTTCTATATGAGGACAGACTTTTTAATAGAGCCTGTAGTGACAGGACAAGGGGTAATTGCTTTAAACTAAACAAAGGTAGATTTAGACAAGATATAAAGAGTAAATTTTTTACCATGAGGGTGGTGAAACACTAGAACAAGTGGTAGATGCCCTGTCCCTGGAAACATTCAAAGGTTGGACAGGGCTCTGAGCAACCTGATCTAGGTGAAGATGTCTCTGCTCATTGCCGGCGGGTTGGATTAGGTGATCTTCGAAGGTCCCTTTCAACCCAAACTATTCTACGATTCTATGATTCTATACCACTGGAACAACCTGAACACAAGTCTCATCCCAGAGGAAGTTCTGCTACGAGAGTCCAAGATGAAACCTTCAGCAGGCTGCACAGCCCAAAAATAATTTTAAATCCCACATACATCCTTTTGTTATTCTATTAAACTGGCAAATGAGAGAAATGAGACAAAGCTCACTGAGTCTCCAACATCCTCTCTTCACTGAACTTACATGTGCTGTAGTTCTAAATAAGTTTTGTGAAAACCTGAGCAGAAATATTTAAAATAGACTTGATGCTCAGTATTTTTCAGTTCTACTCAACACAATATAAATTTGTGTAACAACAAATCAGAATTAATTTCTAGACTGCATAAAAATTATCTTAAATGCAATAACTAAGAGAAAAATGAGATCATATACAGATTGTTTCATCATGAAGATGGTTGTTTCCTGATTCAAAATCATGTTTATGTGCTTTTAATCAGCTCAAATGGATGTACAATAAATTGAAAAGGTATCAGTAATCAAGTATGCATTTTACAATTTAAGAGGCGTTTTGACTAATAGATTGTTATTAATTCAAGAACCTGCTCTCTATCCCATGTTTCTTGGATCACTGATGTTTTAGAAAAATCGCGTGTCTTGAGAGCTCCACTAAAATCTAAGTGATTTTGAGTTGACGTACTTTTAAATGCATATAATAACTTTCGCAACAATCTACTTTATGTTAATTAAGTCCTCCTTAGAAGGACTATAACATTAATGATAAAAGCTCAAATTTTCAAGATGGAATGGTCCGTATGTGCTGCCTCAGCTTAAAAATAATGGTAGGTATACTTCTACCTGGGTGGCTATGAGAGTATATAGTGCTCCAAACTCTTAGACTACCTTTCCCTACAGAGCTAAGTGTAATCTCAGGACCTCTTTAGCGTCTGTGCAGTTTCAAATCCACGTAGAAAGCATGCTAAGGCTCATTTCACTCAAAGTGGAAAGTGGATAACTTAGCACCCTAAAAGAAAAGAATTACTGTTCTGTAACACAGCATGTAAATCTCGTTGGATAGGTTAAGAGAGTAACTGTGTTTAAACCAGAGTCTTGGGGACTAAGGGACGTGTCAGGAATGTGAAGGTCAGTTGCACTCCTGCAAAAGTGACCAGAAGATCCTGAGAAAAATGGACAAGACAAATAAAAGAACTCCAGTGCTGGTCTTGAGGAACACAAATTTAGTCTTGTTCAGGAATTATTGGAGACATTCAAGACTCGGGTGGACAAGGCACTAAGCAACAGGATCCAATTTGACCCTGTATTAAGCTCCAGAGGTCCCTTCTACCTGCAAGTATTCCACAATTCTATGATCTTTTTTGACAGAATTATTTTAAGTAACGGCTGCATGCTGCCTATAAAATAAATCAGGTTCCTAACTCCCACTTAGTGGGAGCACGTTTCTTGGAGCAATACAGTTAATGCATTATAGAGCACAGAATTTTTTAAATAAAAATTATATTAAAGTTCAAGTTTCACCTGAATAGATGTTACAAGCCTGGATCTTGGGGCTGGCATATTTCACATTTATGATGATAGAAGTAAGCCAAAAGTCTTCCTACACGTTAAATGTCAGTCTACAAATAACCTTCATAATTTTACATGGATAAATAATAGATATGGACATACTCAAGTAAGTTAGCAGCAGAAAACACTTATTCTAGGGCTGTTCTCAAATAGGCAATTAATAAAGTGGGCCTGAGAAGGGGGAACAAACAAGGCTGAGAACTCCTACGACAATTCTAAACGTAAAGAGATGCACATGAAACCCTCTGGTCTCACATTTTATGTAAGAACTACTCCAACAAACTCAAAATACAAATCCTATGTAGTACTCAAACTAGTTTTAGAAAGTTTTTAGTATTATTCCTCCTATATGTGAAGCATTAGTCTGCCTTCAAGCTACAAACCAGCAAAGCAAACTCATGAGATGTCTCGTGAGACCCTACCCGGAGTACTGCATCCAGTTCTGGAGCCCCTACTACAAGAAAGATATGGACGTGNATTGATTTCTATTTTGTCATAACTCAAATCACTCTTTTGTGGACAGACCACACTTTGCACCAAATTACCTCTAACGACAGCAGAATCCCTCACACAAAGACAGGAAACTGGCAGGGATGGATGCATATATCACTCTGCCAGCTGATGGACTTCAAAGTGAGATACAAAGACTGAACCAGCAGAACAAGGAGTTCGTCAGTCAGTCTCCTACGAGAGAAAAGGTAAGTAGTTCTGGGCTGCAGTACTTTTAAAGATCTGTGCAGTCATAGGTGATGACACGAGTGAAGTGTTTAATTGCACACTGCACTGTCCACTGAAAGAACTGGGGAGGCCTGGGATGAAGCTAGCACGTGGCAACTGCAGCACAAGCAGAAGAAAGCATTTCTTCATCCAGTATTTAGCAAAGCTGTGGAAGCCTTTGCCAACAGAAGACTGCAGATGCTAAAGCTGACCTGAATTTAAGGACTTATAAGCAAGTTCATGGAACAAAAATTCACTAAAGGTTATTAAGCCTCAAAAGACATTGATGGATTGGAAAGTCTCTTCATTGCAACTGTTGGAGACTGCAAGGTTATTGGAAAAAAACAAATCATGATATGTTTGCTCTGCTGATATATCTTTCCCTTATCTTCTGTTTTTGGACACTGCTGGAGACAGGATACTCAGCTCAATAACATTTGCTTTTACCATAGGGCTTTTCCATATTTGTAAAGGACTTTTCTATATTTGTAAATTAAACCTGCAGCTGTCCACAGTTTTTAGCTATGGGGCCTGACCTGGTTTTGGCATGACATACCTTACTTCCACATCCTTCAAATTGCCCTCTAAAACTTCACATTTAGGGACAATATGTGCTTTTTCAATGTGTATTCCAGGGTCCCAGAAAAATCCACCTTGAATACTGCATTCACTTTGACAAACACCTGCTCTGTCAGAACTTCTGACATTATCAAATTTTTTTTTCTAATTTATCAACAGAGTTTCCAAGTAAAAGAAGTTCTAAAAATATGTACCTTATTTTGAGGACTTTAAACATCAGTTTTCAAACAGGCAACCAATTGAAATTAATGAATCACTGCTAAATCTCCAATAACATAGCGTACTATCTCATTTTGACTTTGTAGAGTTATTTAGCTCAGTGGAGCCAAGATTTCTCAACATATGTGATTTCAGAACATAGTCCTTTAAAAAAAAAAAAAATCAAAAGCTTAGTTTACTAAACTTAGTGTAGTTCTAAACTTAGAACTAAACACTAGTTCTGTGTAACACGAAAATGACATCTTGGAATCCGAGTATTCCCAAATCTGTAATGCCAAACTCTCAGAAATTATAAATATGCACATTTACATAATCATTTGAAAATCTTTTACCGTCCAGTAAACTACTATGCCAAACCTCTGTCTTGACAGCAGAATCTTAAAACTTGAAGTATTAAGTAGTTGAAAATTATAAACAGAAAAAATCCTAGGTTGCCTATGCATTCTCTCCCACCCTGAAATTGCCTCAAATGTGGTACCTGAATATCTGTTCTATTCAGTAATCATTCAGAGAGAAGGAGACCATGGAAGAGCTTTGTTCCATTCACTGTATGAGTTCTAACAAATTAATATTACCTATTATGAGGCTTTGAAGAATATAATTATAAATTCCAACTGTTTGTGCCAATGCATCTTGAAAACAAACTTCCTCACAGCTACTAATTGGCAATATCAAAGTGTTTCTGAAGAAAGCAAACTCATCACTTCTACACAAAAGCACTCCCATCCTCAAGAAACCACCTACATATGACAGCGCTCATCAGTCAGCGGCAAAGAAATATATACCCTGCCAGCATTTTAATTTCTGTAAGAAAGAGCCTACCAACATGCAACAGCCTAACAAAAAAGTGCAAGAAAAGAAGAAACCAAAGACAGTTTGAATTGTTTGTTAGATACTACAGTTGAGGAAGATGTCCTGGGGGCAGTGTGATACCTTTCTGACAGATCAATCCATCAACTCTGTAAGGAGAGTTTACTTACAGCTATGATGCTACAACTTAATATTATAAATGTTTAATTGGCCTTTATTAGTTTCAGCGTTTGCTTGTATTCCTCTGGCATGTAAAGACTTTACTCAAACACTACAACCATATTTTACTGTGCTCAGAACATATGCACAACAAGTAATGTCCTGGAGAGCCCCAAATCTAATACCAAATAACATGCGAGTTTCCCAGTGGCTTGTTTTCTTTGATGAAAGCATATGTTCCTGAAGGCCAAGTTTTGGCTTTATGTTTCTGTCAGCACTGAGAACTCTGTTTGCAACAAAGAGGCATACTGTGATGATGATGATGATTGCAAGCCAGATTCATCAAGGATTCTATCTCAATAACTGCAGGAAATCAGGATGTTTTCTCTTGGATAGGAACTCACTACAGTTTTAAGTATCAAGCTTGTAAAAAATATTTGTGTATGAGTCACTTTTTAAGTCAACCTGTATCAATACCTTTACAGTAGTTCATTCAGATCTGAAAAGAACAAGTCTCACTGATGTTCCTCTCATATTTTCTACAGAAACTAACATAACACTTTCAACCCTTCAAATATGTTATACTTGTTTAGCTATTTCCTATAGGGGAAAAGCTGTACCTGCCTTTGGAATTAGACACCCTAATGAATTTAATTTTCCTGCTTGGTAGGCAAAATTATGTCAAGTTTTTTATACTAGTTTCATTAGTAAGGACTTATCACAAGCTTCCATTTTGTCCCTACGTTGCTTGTGTCTAAAGTCCTCTCTGATATATGCCGCATCCCACAGCTACTTCATCATGCCCTAACAATGTAATAGAAATTGAGTTCACTGCACAGACATATTAGATGTGGTTCACTCACCTCCTTTTTTGTCTCATAATTTTGTTTTATGAGTCTTTTGCTTGGCAGGGTTTTTTGACTGAAAGTAGGTCTGTACTACTTTTATGGGATACAAAGGATTATTGTAGGTACAAGCTACAGAGTGGAATGTTATTTTTAGTCTGAATTTTTTGTTTTACAAATGTTTGGGAACTTCTTAGTAATGCCACTAAGAGAGGACAATATTGTCCCATTCATCATTCTACTGACAGTAGATTGAAAAAACAATGATTAATTAAATAGAAATTCAAAATGCCCAAGAATTCCACAGATGTTTCTTTACCTTAAATTCACATTTTTATGGTTAGACATTAAAATGCAGATAATACCTGTTTATGCCTTATACCACAGCATTGAGACCCACCAGGGCATATTTTGGCAGAATGTAAGACTACACCTCAGATGCACTGAAAGCCTTCTTGGGTCATCAACATCTGCAGTATGCATTAAATGACTACTAAAACACATCCCCAACAGTCCTAATAGCATTAAAATATATCTACTTACAGGGAAAGGAGGTTAAAGACACACAAAACTACGCTCTTATAACTAGAGCCAATTCTCCTATCACTAGAAACTAGCATACAATCTTCGCCAGAAAACTTTCATTTTATAAATGGAAAGTGAAACCATTCCTTCTCCCTATGCAGCATCCTTCTGAAGATAACACCTGATTCACTCTCACAACTTTTACTTCAAGATGATGATGGCCATATAACCTTAACCTGCAAATTATATACCAAAGTTTTTTATTATCTTAATATCATGTCTACATACCTAACAGAGCTAAGAGTCTAAAAGATGTGTGTGTGGTTCCTCAGCAGAGGACTACTAGGATAAAATGGGAATGCTGCTGAGTCGCTGGGGATTCAAAAGACACACTAATGTCCTCTTCCATCAGATACCTGCCATGGCCAGGTCCCTGAAGCCAGACTTGACCTGCCTAAGCAGTTTGGCAGCTCAAACTCAGAACCTGGCAGCCCTGTTTTAGACATCAGAATAAAGAATGCAAAAATAATTCAAAAAAAACATTGGATCTGCAGAGAAAAGAAAAGCATTTTGGGGTTAGCATGAAAAGTGAGAAGGGAAAGAGATGTATGTAAATAAACAAAACACTTGCACACTATAGCAATTTAAAATCCTTCCTTGGAAATTGAGTACTGATAGGGCTTTTAAAATGAAAAGAGTGTTTTGGGATAATTTCCTTCCAATATTTGTTGAAATTTTTGAGGAAAAAAATATTTAATGCTCTGAATAGTGTTTCTTCCTCTCTTCTCATTCATGACAGCAGTTCATGAAGCAAGTATCTATTATATGAATACCCAGTAATTCAAAATGCTTTAAAATTCCTTCTGTGCAAACCCTGAAGGCAACTAGACTTTTAAATTCAGGCTTTGAAATACTGAGCAAACTGAAATGATGAATATTTTTGTCTAAGTGAAGGGAGAGTATTCTCCCTATTGTCTGGCTGAATCAGATAATGCTCGTGAATGCTGCTAAAGTTTCTTTTTAAAATATTTTAAGACTACCCCTTTTTCCCCCTCCTATGCACTGCAGTTATTCTCATATTTGCCTGTTTCAAATATCTTAATCTAAAAAAGTAACTGAACAGTAAAAATCTACCAAGACAATTTGTAGGCTTGTCTTATTTTTCAGAAGAGACAGTCAAATGATAAAAGTCAGTTGATCAGGAAATGATACAGAACACAACGGGCTATTCTTTAGAAAGTACAAGATGGTCATGGTGGTGATAAGTGGTACAGAGTCTGCAGCAGGTACAGAGTATTTGTGTCAGCCTAAAGGATATTTTATTTTGCTGTTAACTTGCAGAGTTGTCATTCCCTTCCCCACTAGACAAGCTCCAATAACAAAAAAATTTTTTGAGGATGGAAAGAAAAACAGTTCTGGCTGGTTACTCAGCACATCATGGCCTAGTGAACAAACTCAAGATGTGAGAAGGCTTCAGGAACCACAGTCTTTGGCTTTTTTCAGTTAAATCCCTTTAGTATTTCATTAAAAATACTACAGTGTGATTTACACACATACCTGAGGTAGGTTTTGACTATGCTTTTTTGACATATACAAGATTAAACCCACTTACTTGAAACCTATCGTGACGCTACCAGACCAACTTCACATTTTTCAAAGACCAAGTCAGTCAATATAATACAGCTGTAGATCAATTGTCCCCCAATTATGATGTAATCTAGAGTGCAAAAAAATTATCTGAAGTATGGTGAAAACCTTTATTTTGAAGTCTTTTTTTTCCTAGGTTTAAATCTGGCCTTCTGCGTTGGATGTCTTTTTATAGGGAAGTAAGAAAAGCTGTTTGAAGGTTTTAAGGTCTTAACACAAATTCATGTGCCTCTGAGGTATTCAGATTGGACTGTGTCAGTGCTTAATATTTTAAAGGTCCTTAATGAAGCAAAGACTGTGGAAACTGCTTTTGCTAAACTCTGTAGCCTGGATACAAGGACTTAGCTTCATTAATTCAAATGTTAGAGTTCTTTCATATTTTAATGGGCAAATCTCAATTGAAACATTTCCAAAAGAATGGAATCAAAAGGATTTATTTTAATAAGACATATCATTGGTTTTGGCAGAGGTCATTGATAATCAGTGACCAAGCACACCAATGATACTGTTTTCAGGGATTACAGTAATGGTATAACTCAAAAAACTGTGCTGGAAACACATTGGTGCCTTAGGCAAAATCCTTACTGTGGATTCTGGAAATGGGTCCAGGATAAAAAGATTTAGATGAAGACTTCTGGGAAGCCCACGGAAGATCTTCCAGCAAAAGGACAGATCTTGCACTGCTTCACGACACAGACGTGAGTGCCCTTCCCCTAAAAGATCCCAAGCAATTTCACTTGATCATTTTGGAGAAGTCCATGAAAAGAAAATGGATATGCTTCAGGCAAGAATCTTTTTTTTTAAGGATATTCAGAAAGACTCATGAAAATACAAATGGGACGGGAATCACCATTAGCTTCCTGTAGCACTGGAAGTTAGGCACAGGAGTCATGAGCTGTATCTGGCATCTCAAAAGTGCTGCAGGCTGCTCTGAGAAAGGATGACGGTTCTTATGTAATACTTGCCAAGAAGAATTTTCTCTTTTTTTTGGTACACAAATCATTTGAGCACATACTTGAATACTGTGCATTACTGAGGATGAAGAAAAGTAAACCATCCACCTAAGCAATCAGTAAAGTTTACATTTTTTTCATAATTATTTTCTCTCTTTTTTTACCATAGAAAGGCTAGTTCCAAATACTCAACTTATTGTTGCCATAATAGTAACCAAATCCCTTATCCTTATACATGCACTCCAATTATGAACTGAACAAGCTATTTGGTGTTAGGAAATTGCATCTTATTGTCTAAAATGATTAATCCTCTCTTTCTCTCTACATATATACATATATTCCTATGCAATGGACAATTCACCAATGGTTATTTCACTGGAGCAATGAAATTTCTGTCCCAGAAAACTAGAAAAAAACCACTTGTCTGGTAACAATCTTCCCTACCTTAGAGCACTGAAAACCCCAAGGTGTAAGAAATACATATTAGTCTTAACTGCCTATTCGGTCAACACTTGGAAACAAATCTCTACTATCTTTTCTGGAGGCTTACAGCAAAGTTATTTTTTAGTGGACACTCCCACTCCATATAAAATCAATAATCTCCATTTCTTCACTATTTTGTACCAGTTTCAGTCATGCAGCTGGCATGCTAAGTACTGCCACTTAATTTTCAGGTCTTTAACAACATGCTGTTAAAATACCACAAACCCAAACTGATTTTTCCACAATTTAATAAATGCATCTAAACCAATATTTTCAAAAATTGGAAGAGTAAATGGGTCCTGCAGTAACATTCTACCTGCCAAGTTTCCACCCAGAGCAATTGAAATGTCTGGATTATAATTAAAGCTCTCTAGAAAAAAATAATAATGGCAGAATACCATCTAGCAGAAGAGCTGTCATTATGCCAGTTTTCTCAAATGCTAAGATACCAAAAACACCTGAGGGTCGACTCCTGCATTGCTAATAAATAATACAAACCAGACAACTCTGTGTGTCTATATATCTAAAATTTATATTATATCTATTACTAGCGTACTTACTGTTACATAGTATTGTTTTATACATATATATTTGTTATTTTACTGTATGCACCCAAATAGTTGTTGCTGCTGACAACAGAGAAAATTCTGCTGATCACTGAGAAACTAGTTAAGATGCCCCAGCCTCTTATCAATGAGAAACTAGTGAAAAGCCCCTGTATGCTTACAGCACAAATGCTTTACTGGTATAATAACAAATTACTTATTCTCTGGTGCAAAGAAGCATAAGCCCTAATTTCATAGGTATGCCCAGAGAAGCACAGGCAACAGAAGCAGTTGTTTCAACAAAATGGTACCTTTTAGAAATATTGTTAGGATCACCTAGGAAAAATAGTTTTCTACACCAGCACAAAACAGACCTTTGCCAGAGAGGTAGCTGTATCTGAAACCCTAGGTGTGACCTCAGCAATTTCTTTGGCCATTACATAGAATTAGAAAAAATAAGCCTTTGAATTCAATATGGTCAAGCTTTGTGTGAACATATGACCGTGCAGATGGAACGGAATGGATTTGAGCATTTGAGTTGCATTTTGAGGTGAAAAAAAAAAAACAACCTTCTTTTTCTCCTAATTCTTTGCATTTAAGACAGACATTCTATCTCAAAGTTCACTTAAGGTGAGAGAGGCCTGACTTTCAAGAAGTTAATTATTTCAAGCTAGCAGCTACTGTGCCTATCAGGTTTTTTTCCTCAGTGCAGTACTACAGATCAGACTGTTCAGGAACAGAGACGGTGAATTTAACTTAAGTATGACAAGCAGTAATATATGCAGGATAATACGCTTACCTAATATCCTTCATTTAAAATGCACAACACTGGAAGGAAAACACAAAACACTTTGAAAGACAATCAAAGCTATTCATATTCAATACTTCAAACAAGAGGTCTAAAGTGTTGCAGAGGTGACAACATATTACAGAAAATGCCACTACTTAGGCTTGTCAAATTATAAAATAATAAGCTTCTATTTTAGATTTTCTGGAAAGGCAATTAATTGTGAAACTATTTCACAAAAGAACTTTGTGCCTCTGTCAGAGCCTAATAAAAAAACAGACACACAATACATTATTTGTGTATTTTCCCATAAGCAAGGGCTGAACCATAAACTGCAGGGCTTTCTGTAATGACTTCAATACAAGAGATACTGTAAGTAAGCTCAAATACTTAATCCATCATCCATTAAGAAATACAGTGAAAATAACACCATCAGTGCCTCATCAGGTAATCATCATCACGTCCTGTAGGTTTGACTCTCAGATCTGCAGTGAATTACCTTCCTTTATTTTGCATAGGGACAAAACTAGGCAAAAAAATAAAATGCACTGTCAAACAGCCCTCACATAACAAGACATTTTTATGTATTCACACATTAAAAGAGATGTTTACGAGTAAGTCTCTGAATACGATATACAAATTATATTAACCTTAATAATAATTTTCATGGCCTGATCAAATTCCTGTGAATCAAGAGGTTTTTTCTTGGAAAGCTAAGACAAAATAGCCTCTATCAATGGCTCTGTGGATGGATAACTTCTAAAAATGTTTGCAGCTCTATGCATAGTGGATGCATCCCTGTATTACTCAAACAAAAGGTAGTAAAAGGCATCTTCATGGACCAGATTCCACAGCAGTAACAAGAGAATCTTGTCTGAACCAGGTACAGCAATTTCTACTCAACATCTCAGACCCTTAAGTAAAGCGCAGCCAGAATAGAATTCTCTTTGATATTTTGCCAAGAATTTTCTTATAGTAAATTCTGAATGGAAGGAAAATGAGGCTATTTGATTGTACCAACATGATAAAAAACAAGATTCTTTGGAGAGTTATTTATGGTTTAGCATATCAACTTGTTTTGCCTTTGATGAAAATATAAAATCATTGCAGATGAAATTCA
>VXBO01004631.1:0-88314 GCA_013400135.1 Rhinoptilus africanus
AAGATGCATACATTTATTTCTGTAGATGTATCTTCTTGAGGGAAGACTCACACTCTTGGAATTTGAAATAAACAAAGCAGAATTGTTTAAATTTCACTTCTTGTTAACTGCCAAAGCCCTCTTTAAGTTATTATTATTTTTTTTTTCAGCAGATTTGGTGATGACAAGTGCGAAGGGTTACAGTCCTCTGCCTCCTGCTGGATATTTTGTTCATTGGCATCTGTGAACCATCTCCAGTGTGAAGGAACTGCAGAGCTTGCATGGTTAATCTTTTCTACAGTATGAGTATGGTGACAGATTCAAATTTCCTTGTTGCTCTGCCACTATTCTCAGCAATCCAGAATACTAAAGACTTATGCAACATCTCTCTTAGGTTTTCTCTTTTCTGAAGAGTCCTACCCTACTTAGCACACTTCCCATGGAAGCCATTCCAAGCCTGCAATTATTGTTGTTCTGCTTCTTTGAAAGCTTGTTGATCCTATATCCTTTTTGAAATAGTGTGAGGCCACAACTGTACACAGTAATCAAGATGTGACTCAGTCTTAGATTTAGAACGTGGTACAGTTATGTTTTCTTCTTTTGTTCTCCATTCCTTTCCTAATATGTCCTAATATTCAATTTAATTTTTGGCTACTAGTGGCCATTAAAATGATGTTTTCATAGGCCTTAGAAGCCCAAAATCTTGTTCCTCCATGGCAATAACTGTTATATATAAAATTTTACTTTTTCCCACATTTCTATTGCTCTTTGTTGAATTTCATCTGCCATTTCAATACCCAGTTGTTTTGCAGTGCTGCAATCAGCTCTCTGACTGGCTTAGTATCATAATCAGACATTGTCACCTTACTTCTTCCTTCCTGTTTCATATCCCTTAAGAATACGTGGCTCTGTAACACTGTGCTGGAAACCGCACTCTGCACTAAAAGTGTGTCTATTTACTCCATCCAGGGCTTCCTGCTCCTAAGTTATTCTTTTATCCCTGAGAAGATCTTTTACTTAAAATTTTTTGTTGAGGGACCTTAATATTAAAAAATTAAACACAATAATAAGTTCATCAAGTACCTCCTAGCATGAAATTAGGTTTCAAGTGAGAGTGTAAGCACTCATCACTCAAAAACTCTAACTTCCCCAAATCAGCTATTTTATAAGGTTAATGCAGCATTAACATCAATGCAGTTGTATTTTTATCAGCCAATCACAAATATTTTGCTCATGTTCATCATTAGCCTGGCATTAGCTAAGTATAACTTATTTTATTCTGTGGTCATATGTTCTTGTGGTTTAACAAGCATCCTGTTCTTTTTCTGGGTAAATAAGAAAAGCAATGAAATAAGTTTAAAAGTGAAACGAAACTGCCATAAATTAACTTCTCTGTTTTTGATGTCCTGCTTCATTTTATAATTTCTGCTAGTTAATTGAAGTAGGACCGGAGAAGAGTTACACCTTTATCAAGCAAAATTTATGGTTGGACTTGATGATCTTAAGGGTCCCTTCCAACCTCACTGATTCTATGATTCTATGAAAACCATAACATCTACCAGTCTTGGGTTTTGGAGGCATTAGCGTTTATGGTTCAGCAGGCTGCCAAGGCTCACCAGGGGTCCTGCCCTCCATTCAGCATCAGTAGAGATTCTGTCTACGTGCACCTGATTCTGGGAATGAATCTTCTGCCGTCTTCTGAACACTGCCATCTTCTGCACGTCATCTTTGGGGATGTATCACTTCACTGCCTCTGATAGAGACTTAAAAGGGTGACATCTCCCTGGCCCCAGTAACTGCATGTATTATCTGGTAGCACAAGGGTTATTTGCAACTACTTCACTGTTTTTCTAGAGGCCTCTGAAGTACAAAGTGTAGTTACTGCCCTCTTTTCAAATAACTGACAAAATGAAGAGAGAAAAGGATAGGTAAGGTTGCAAGGATGATATACTAGGGATATATAACCCCAAGGAGACCAAAAAATCTAGAACAAAGTAGGGAAATTGAGAGGGAAGGGTGTGAAAGTGGACGGAGGCACCGTGGGACAAACAACATGGATAATGTTTAACTCTCTTCTCATTTTTGCAACATGCCTAACATGGAACACCGTCGTTCAGGGGAAAATATAACATTGTGTGAAGTAAGATTACTGGGCAGTTTAGCCTGCTTACTTCTGAAGCTTTTAGAGTTGATTACACATGAAATATTTTCTGGAAGTTTCATTTTTTTACCCCCTTACACAGATCCCATTATTCAAACTCTTATCTGTATCCCTTACTATGATGCTGCAAAAAGCGTGAAGAAAGCTTATAAATGCTGCCAATTTACATGTGTCCCATGGAAATAACTATCAGAAAGGTAAATATTGAGCAATTAAAAATTGGAAACTTTCTATGGTTACCTTACGGGAATGTATTTTACACCCCGAAGAGTTTGCCAGATTCTGTGTTTCTATATTTTTAAGCAAAGGTCCCATATATCACCCCTTCCTCATTTTTGCTGTCAGTTGCCTATGCTGCATACCAATTTCCAGTTATTTATTCAGCTTTAGCCACAGCATAAACATCTTTACCATCAATGTACAGTAATTGCAGTGGGGTGAGTACAGTTCTGCTAAAATAACCTTAAGTGGAGATATGCTGGCAGTGTTTTATAAAGAAAAGAAACTGTGCTGTATTCACTCCAGCTACTTAGTGTTCAAGCCTCACCTTTTCATATTTTCCCATTCTTTGTGTTTATTTTTAGCATTTTCTTTCAGGATACTCAAAATCGCAGCTTTGGCTTTATCTTACACCTTTGGATTCTGTCCTGCTTTCAGAAATATGGAGCCTTCCTCCGAGTGTCTCTATGTTTTTGATATTTGAGACAGATAGCTTAGTTCCGTGCATTACAGTCTTCCTTTCAAAACTAGTAATGTGAAGGATTAATTCTATGGCTAAGAGTTTTTCTAATGGTTACATCCTTGTGGAAAAAGACAATGTAATTTGCCCTTTGTCTTACATATCACTGCTATCAAGCAGTGTTTTTTTTCTTTAAATTACACGGTAATTAAAAATATATGACAAAGATATCACTGAGATTTTAAAGGCATGCAAAAGTTAGAGAAATAAATAGTCCTGATTGTATGGTTTTCTTAGCACATCTAATACGGCCCCAGTGTGTGTTTCCACTGTGATAATATCAAATACATGAATATATGTGATTTCCCCTCCCCACCCAGTATTCCAGTTTTACTAAGTGCACAGAATGGAGAGTATCTAATGAGTAGATATTCAGCATCAGGTTTTCTCTCTGTTCCTTTATATACAGCTCATGCTTGATTCACTGCACTCTTTGAGCATCTTTCCATCTTTCTCAAGGTGTAGCATTTCTGTGATGCTCCTCATTCTAGTATTTGAGTACTGTATGAACATTAATTAAATTATCTTTACATGGACATTATTTTTACATGGAAAAAGTCAGTCTTGAGATTCTCACTTTGCAGACAAGAACTCTGACAGAAAAAAGCAATGTTGAAAGTACCTACTAAATTTGAGTGCTTGGTCTGCAGCAGCTAGTTTGAGCTAGTACTTGGAGCTGCCTGCCTGTTTAAGGTATGTCTTCCACTGCCTCCAGTTTGCCATTCTGAGCACTCAGAAAAATAGCTCAGTAAATAAGGGATTTTTCATTAGGTGACTAAATAGGAAAAATAAACAAATGAACAAACAGGAGAAAAATTGATTTGGCTAGAACCAGAATGGGGGTTTTTGCCTTTTTCACTATACGACTCCTTTCTGTTTGGCCAGAATGAACTGGCTTTCATTTTGCTATTATTTAATCCATTTGCTCAGCCATCCTTTTAAATGAAGAATACAATTTTGGAGCAAGAGGTCAGAATGACCAAGAAAGCATTCTGGCCTTTCTAAACCAACGTATTTTCATAGTTATCTCTCCTAATTACATACGAAGTCAGGAATCAGTCTTTGGTCCCTTCTCCTTCCCCAGGTTCCTATACCTCATGAATATACTATTCTTTCAAAAAGTTGCTTAGAGGCATTCAGTATCTCTGTAGAGGAACCCAGACTCTCAAGCAGATACTTGAAAAGGAGAGGGATCCCCAGCACCCTGCCAACCACAGGAATTTTGCCATTGTGTAGTGCTATGGTCATTTACTACCTTAGCCATGAGATCATTCTTCACTTTTCTGCAATCCGCTGCCTCATTTGCTGCAGATCTTACAGCCTCTGTGACAAATGAAGCAGTTGTTACAGCAAGCTCTTTCCTTCTGAGCATCCTAATACATTCCCAGAGCAAGTACAAGGCTACCTTAAGAGTCCTAGAGCTCCTTGGGTACTCCATGGGCAGCAGGCTTCATGTAGCCTCTACAGTCAAGAGGAGGGTGTATGTTTAGTCAGCTGCTGGGTAGAGCTCTCAGCTGGGATGTGTGCCATGGGTAGATGGAGCCATGACTGGAGATGACACTGAGCAGATCTTCTCTTCTTCCACTACAACAACTGGAAAAAATGTGAGTAATAACATAATCAAAGAAATTGCTATAGGACTTGTGTTTACGTTGCAACATTAATATTGTTCATGTCACATAAGAAGTTTTGTACATGGGCTGGGGAGGCTGCGTAGGAAAAAGCAAGAGTCTACACAGCCCCGTTTCTACTTCTGGTTAGTATCTTACATGCACCTGTCTTTATATCATGTGTCTCGTCTTCTTAAGCCTCGCCCTCTGCTTCTCCAGCTTTTTGTCCCAGTTCTGTTGTTTTATCTCATCCCTTGCTGTCTCTGAGTTCTTATAGTCCAAATCATCTGCTTTGACAATCCCAGTTTCCCTCTCTTTTACACTTTCCTGACTCTCTCCTGCCTTGGCTTCTCTTTGCCTTGTGTGTATACACTGGTCACCAGTACCAGTTTTTCCATACTCAGTATTGTTTCCCTTTTTAACCATCATCTTTTTTGTCTGAAACTCTTTGCACAAGTATCTTCACACATATACTGACAGTCCCGCCTTTTCCTCCACAAGGTCTTTTCTGCCTATTCTTAGCCCTAGTGCTACCGAGATCGTTGTATGGTGTCTGTCCCTTTCCCATCTCTTCATCCTCCCGTTTCCCCACTGTCTCCTGTTCTCTTCCACTTTGTTTTCTTTCCTGTTCATAGGCTCCTTGATGATTTATTTAAAGTATAATGTACTAGTAATGCAATAATGTGAACCTTGAGCTTTGAAAAATATGACTAAAAGCAATTTAAAAAATTAAATATTTCCGGTTGTTTCTATGTGTCGCTGGGTTCATAGCCTGTACAGCGTATTTTTTTAATGGGTTAGAGCTTTTCTTCACATACTGAGTACTAGAAGTGTGCTAGAGTGCTAGGGGGTTAGAGCTTTTTTTCACATACTGAGTGCTAGAAAATGGAAGCAGATGTTCTTATACAATCTCTTGATTCCAGCAGCTGAGGTTTTAGAAAAACTATCAAATGTTTCTAACTCTCACAATAAATTATATAACTTGTCACTAATACGCTGAGAGTACGCTATCAGTAGCGCAGATCTAACAGCTCTGAATTACTCTCACTCTTTAAGGCAGACATACTGAGGTGTGGGTTCCTTTGCATCATGCATTTAAGAACTGAAAACAGAACAGCATGGTTGTGATGTCTGTATTAAATAATGAGGCAGAACACAGTCCTCTAGAGCAATAGGTTTCCTACTGTGTTGAGTCACTAAGCAAGCTGTCACTGTTGATGATGTACTCATATTTTTAGAAATCTTTCAATGAAAGTCAAGCTGAACCCTGCGATGCCATATTTTACATTGCTTAAGTTGTTGTGGTGCCAGTTTTCATTATTATTGATGTTAAACACTTAAAGAATATTTCTGGGTTATGCAAAAGGTCTTCTCGCATTTCAATGATTTATGAAGCAAATAGGCTTGCTAGATGTCTGTGAAGTGCCACTGATGGATCCAGTGAATGCAGCAGTAAGCACCCATTACAGTACCTAGAACACAGTTTCTAACTGGTTTTTGTTCCATTAACAAGTTGTGAAAGAGACTTGATGATGCTTTTAGCGGAGAAATATTTTTGAATGTAACGGTTTTTTTGGAGAATAATTCTGTCTGAAACAGTGTGGAAAATGACAAACAGCTTCAAGAAGAAAGAAAATGCATTGTGTTACCCTTCTGTGAACCCTGGACATCTTAGGATAGTAATATGATGTCCCAAGATAAATTGCACTGGTCTGCCAGTCTTCTACCCATACACTCCCTAAAGAGACATATGTTTCTACCAGGCTAACTTCAAATATGGAGAGACTTTTTTACTGTCATTCCCTGACCCACACTTTTCCCCTGCCCCTATAGTGTAGTATTCATCTTAATTATCTTTAGTGATCTAGAAATTCTATCACTGGTTTCATCTACAGATGGTGGAGAGAGACATACATTTCCAGAGGGGAATTAATCCCAAGTATATTAGAGATAGCAAGAGAGAATTTTTCATTATGTTATTTTCATGTTTAAATCTATGAAAGGGAAGAGATACTACAAGATCCTAAATAGATTGAACCCTGCTTTTCTTGCTGTCTTTGATGTATGTTATGATGATTAAAAGTAGGTTACTTCTTAGATGGTCTTTCACTCAAATGTAGATAAGTTACTTGTTAAACAGTTATGAGAGCTTCAGGATCCACAGGTTGCTTCAGAAAGTTGAAACATTTGATTGATGAAGAAAGACAAGAGACGAAGCAACCCCCTTCCAGTCAATCTTCCCAAACTGCCATCAAACTTCACAAAACGACAAACAAAAATCCAACTATATAAATAAAACAGCAGCAACAAAATCTTTTGTCACAGCAGAATTATCAGAGGAGCATAGTTTTGTCAGACATGACTGACTGCATCTCAGTTCTAGTTGAATAGCAAGCTATGTAGTATATACCATATATCACTATATACATAAATACCACCAATTATAAAAAGATATATTCACTTTTTTCTACACATTGAGGAGGGGCAAGAAGATGCTGAAATTTGGATGAAACCACTGTTTTAACTGCTTTCAGCAAACTTGCATGTCTAATTTTGCATAGTTGAAAACTGGGAATATTTGAAATCATGGCAATTCAGTAAGGCAAGTTCAAATTAACTGTAATCTCAAATTTGGAAGTCTCTTTCGTAAAAGATGCAAAAAAGCCCATAGTTAAATGAGAAATGATATTCAGGCAGTGACTACAAAGTGAGATGTGGATCCAAAGACTTTAATTTTGTTATACTCACATGTCATGGTTTATAGACTCTATAAACTTGCTTAACTGTAAGCTATTATACTTCATGTTAGACTATTGAAAATACGTAGAAGATAGGAAGATCTGCATAGACTACCAAAAGATTTTTCAACAAAATAAAAGGTCCTGAGGCCTTCTTATTATCATCCTATTTCCAAGAACAATTAAGAGAAAACATAATCCCTGTGCTCTAAGTATTTGTATTTTCTTCCTCCTCTATAGCAGTGGAGTTATATTCCACTGCAGAGTTAAACTTGGCGCAAACCCATACTTATGTTTGGAAGAAAATAGGATGTAAGAAAGTACCGGATAAGCGTCTTATATTTTCTGAGTATTGGATCCTAAAGCAGAGTGGGATGGCACATGTTTCTTCTGTCCTTTAATGCTTCTTGAGATCTAATTCCTCACTGCTTGGCTCCAGATGAGGCCAAAATCATTCAGAGTTTTAAGAGACATAGTAACCAGAATAGATAATAACCTGATTATTAAGGTATTGAGCTAAAAGGTGATGCAAGTCATAGGTAGAAGTCAATAGTTTGGATCAACACAGCAGTAAGCTGAAGCAGAGGGTCTCCTACCTGAGGTTATTTGCTGTTTGGTGACATTTCCATTGCTTTATAATTTTTCACAATTTTATGGTCAAGAGACAGAATGGGAAGAAGAAGCAGAGGAAACATCTTTAGCTCTGTTTCTGAACTGAATGCTATTCATGCAAATGTATGTGTGCACCGTAAGAATGAAAACAGAGAAGAATGAGGGAATGGCAGCCATTCAGATGTCAAAATAAGAAAATTCACCTAAAAATTAAAATCAGTGTGTTTGCAACAAGACCCTAAAGATTGTATTTTCATAATCCGCATCTAAAATATTTTTAACTTAATATTCTCAGTAGGTGGCTACAGTGACGCATGTAACTGTGACTAATGATGGTCAAAGTTCTTTTCATCCACCCATGAACCGATTGATGAAAGTGTATAAAAAAATGCTGTCCAGTTTTCCCATGAAAATTGAGGAGGCCATGAAAAAAATCCAAACCCAAAACTGAAAAAATTCAGTTGCAAACCTAGTATTACTGAAACCTGTTCTGGGTTTCCTAATCAAGCTGTTTTGCACATACAGTTCAGTCATGTTAGGTCTCGCAGACCACAGATGAAACATCAATGACTGGTCCCAGTACTGTAAAACACTACTGGAGGATGAGACACACAAAGTCCTACTGCCAAGCTGTCTATTCTCATTTTCATTTAAGTACATACAGATGTGAATTTTTTATATGTATGTATGTCTCTGTGTGCGCACTTATGCACAACAGTGGGTCCTGATTTATAATCCCTGCCTTGGAAATGCTTTCATACCTTCTGATAGTTTTGTCCTTTTTATCTTTATGTATAAAAATGTTAAAGAGGTTCAGGTGATCACCTCTTTCTGTCTCTCCTTCTCTCTTGAAAGCTTGCCAAAAAATCCAGCCACCACCTAGACTATTAGTGCATTATTCCTTATTCCTCTACCCCCCTGCCAATTTAAAAATCTTTTTCATTTGCACCTCTTATAACTAATGGATGATACTTTGGGGAAAATTACAGTGACATTTGCGAAATGATGCTACTTTAAAAGACAATGTTATTCTTCAGTTGAACATAGTGCAAAAATAAGCAATATATTTACAGAAAAAAAAATCTAACGTATATTCAGCTTAACTTCATCAGAGGCAAAGGATGACATAAGGTGATGCTTTTTATTCCTTGCAGGGTGGTAGAACTTTTAGTAGGTTTCAAAGAGATCGACCTGGACTCGAGCTGTTGGTGCTGAAAGCTGATTCATCAAGCCAGCATGACTGAGAAAAACACTTGGCAGATCATTGACTTGAGTGGGCTGTTACATCCTGATGACTTTAATGAAACTTGGTCACCTGTTTACAGCTAAGCTTGTGCATGAAACCTTTTCTGAACTAGGATCTTAAGATTGTATCAAGGGGCTCTTTGTAGTTAGTAAGTCCAAGGGAGATACATTTGTAGGAAAATAATTGGGCCTTCCAATAGAAGTTTGCTGTTGTCTTTAATTTGTGCCTTTTTTTTTTGCTGTCATTCATCAGTACAAAAAGGATATCCGTGGTGAACATCCATTTAAAGGTACACATTCAGCAAGTCTGACTTTAAATAGCTGCAAAGAGACATTTGCAAACTTTGAGTAAACCAATATGAAAAAAAAAAGATTAAATGTTCATCAAGATTTCTTCTAAAATGACTAATATTTGGATACATTCTTCTGTGTTGCATTGCATTACTCCCTCACCTGATCTCTTATTGAATTAAAAGGCAACTTGCAATGCAGATGGAGCTGGTATAGAGAAAGTGCCTACATAGTGACATGAAGGGAGAGAAAGGTGTTGTGTGTTGTGCAACTGTGTCTTTTAATGCAGGACCTTGCACCATTCATGATGCAAATCGGTGTCAGCATAGTAATTCTTTTTATAAACCTTTTACCAACCATTTTTGTATATGTAGGTATCCAACTGGTTATTAAGGCATTGAGCCTAAAGGTGGCAAATTTTTTAAAATGTTAGTGCTGGCTTTCCTCAACAGTCTGTTATAAGGCAAATGTACATATTTATGCCCTTGCTATGAAAGATACCACTAGAACATGTTTTGTTTAAATTCAGAAGGAGCTGCAGAGAGATTTAGGGTTTGAAAGATTAGGTAATGAATAAGAGAAATAGATGCAGATGAAATATGACTTCCTATGTATGGTGTATTTCAGGGAATCATTAATTCACCTGAATATGACCATGAGTTATGCTCACAGTATTGCACTAGAATTTCTCAAAAAAGAGTATTTAGATGTACTTGTAAAGTTAAGAGACCATAAAATATTGATTATTTAGTACAACTAATGCAATAGGCTATCCAGACCTTATTTTCCATGAGGAAGACAATACAGTAGCTTCTTTCTATGGCTTGGCTTTATTTCTGTTTATGTATTCTTAGGACAGGGACACTAAAATATTTTCATTTAGGGCTAATTTCTATCCAGAACTGAATTATGAATGTTTGGTTTGTACAAATGCCTTCTATCACCATGCTTAAAACAGGTTACGCTTTCTTCTTTCTTTTTGACAATAAAGAGTAGAAACTGGTAGTAAAGTGGCACTTCGGTTATAAAATCTAGTGACTAATATTAGAATTCTGACCTTCTGAATTGCACTTACTGTTCACCAATGATTATGTCATTACGAATGAATTAGATAGTCAATGAGGTGGATCTTCAAATCAAAGCTTCCATTCTGGATTTTTTAATATTTTCTTTTAGTTGTAGAATTACAGTGGCAGCTAATGGCTATACTGTAAGCTTGAGGGTTTGCTATCATGAAAAGTAGCTTTCTTATGGCAATCTTTTCCATAGTTTATGCACTTGAAGAAAAAAAAATCTATTAATGTCAAAAATTACTGTACCAGATCTGAACATAATCCCATTATCTTGCTCTGCAAATGCAAAGGGATCTGTAATGGGACAACTTGCATAGTAAAGCACTATTCGGCGTAAACAGAACTGAACTGAACTGAATTCCACATCAATATATTCCAGATAGCCTGGGGGACTGTGGTCCAGAAAATTGTCACACCTAGGAATGGAATTATACACCAAATGTAGTTTTTTACTGTTAAAGAACTTACTCTTAATAGTACAATATAGAGTGGATAAATCTCTGATAATTCATATATGGTACAAGTGCATGGCCCAGAAAATATCTCAGTGCTTGATGGTTTGGGTGGAATGTTGCATGTGTTGAACTTATTAACACAAATCTCATTGACCTGGGAGCTGGAGACCCAGAATAATTCTCAGTGCCTCTTTCTGTATGGAGCAGCTGCACCTTCTCGGGCCTTTGCTTTCTGGAACAGCTTTGCTGCATCAGAGCTAATCTCTCCAGGTCCATCCCAGCCCAGGCGTCCATACCTTCATGGACGCTGGTAGTGTGGCTGCCTTCTGAGACACATCTATGCCTCTGCAGGACTGTTTCCCAAACAGTGGCACTGGCAAAAGCTGGCTTGAGTGTAGTGATACCTCATTTTGAGATACAGAAATAGGAAGTGGGGTAGACAGGACCATCAAGAAGTCTGACAATATACAGCTCTTGACAGACTCCACAGTCTCCCTAGCTGTTTATTTCAGTCATTAGGGGTAGATAGGACCATCAAGAAGTCTGCCAATATACAGCTCTTGGCAGACATTTGTCTAACCTCTTCACAGAGACTTGCGATGGTGGAGACTCCACAGTCTCTCTAGCTGTTTATTTCAGTCATTAGTCATCCTTACCATTATAGAGTCCTTAATATATGTCTTAAATCTCCCTTGTTGCATTTTAATCCTGTTCTTTTATATCCTATACACCTTATTTTATTCCTCTTTACAGTAGGTTTGTATATACCTGAAGATTCTTATTGTGGTTCGCATCTGCTTATTTTCTTCCATAAATAAATTTTCCCAGTTCTTTCAGCCTCTCGTAATAGAAGAAGTTTTCAAACCTTGCATCATCGTTATTATTGTCCTAGGGACTCTTGTACTGCCCACATCTTCCTTGAAGTATGCTCTGCAAAACTAAGGTCTCACTGGTACTAGAGCTGACCTCTAGCTGCAGCCTTACCAGGTGCCAGTAGAGCAGAAGGGTGGCATCAAGCCCCTTGCATTGATATGTAGAAACCTCTTTCCATTTATACATGCCAGTATATTTCTTGTCTTTTTCACAACAGCACAGAATTTTTTACTTGTGTTTACCTTGTGATGTCCTGCAACATATGAACCCTTTTCCGAAAAGCTGCTGTCAGATGGCTCTTCTCCCTCTTCTGCATGGAGATGATTGTCTTCTTCTGTGTCTTCATCTTGATTTCTTTAATGAAATTTCTCCAGTTTCTAAGCAGGTTTTTCAATTCCAATGCCATCTTTTAATGTGCTTGCAACATCTGTAATGTTGGTATGACTGGCAGGTCACAAAAGTATTCAGGGCCCAAAATATTTCTGGAAGTATGAAATCCTCATGGGTTCAGAACAGGTCCCTGTAAGGTCCCATTCCTATGGGAATAAAGCAGCATTGGTTATGATTCTCCTGAGTGAGGTTTTTTGAAAAGTTTTGTAACCACTTTACGACAATTTTGCAGGGTGTCTTTGCTTAGTTTTCCTGTGAGTAAGCAGTATCCAAGTTTGCCAAATCCTTATTGAAGTCAATACACAGAACACTGACTACTTTTCCCTATCCAGATGCACTGTTTCCCTTTCAGAGAAGGAAATTAGACTGGCCTGACATGATTTATTCTTAATAAATCTATGCTGGCTGTTAGTTATTTCCTTTTTACCTTCCAGATAACTTGGTTTATTATTAATTATGAGGGGGTTTCTGAAGTTAAATTAACTCACCTGTATTTTCTTGTCTTCTCTTTTCAAGGACAGCGTTATGGAACTACATCATTCTGATACGAGTAGTGAGATACAGCGATATGGATGATGTTAATGTGTGTGGGACTACATCTGGATCAGCAATCCAGCCCTGGCAGATGTTGGCATCGCTGGCTTTAGCCCCTCAGTGAAGATTCAAGGCATTAGAGCTGCACTAGCTGACTCATGTCATGCCGATATACCCCTGTGATATTTAAAGGATCTATATTCCTTGAGAAAGACACTTCAGAAACACTATTCTGCTGTTGAAAGGAAGATCCACATTTTGAAGGCGGGGTTTTTTTCAGTTTTATTTCTTTTACAGCCTGGGTGCAGTGGATTGCAGTGTGTTGGGAAGGGTGCAAGACAGGAACACTTAGAAATTAAGTAGCAGAGAAAAGGCTTTTTAGGACTCCTTATTCTCCATGTCTTGAAAAAAGACAGCAGTGACTTGTTTCAGGGGAAGGAAAATATCAGAATAAAGCATAAAATTAAAAAAAAAATTATCGTAAGCAGTTTGAAAATGTAGCTATCTATCTGGAAGAAAATAGCATCAAATTAACTGCTGAGCTGTGGGGTAACTAACTCTAGCAAAAGCAGCCCGTGGTTGCCCTTTCATATTTGCCAATGGTAATGGAAGTTTTAGTGGGATGGGAGAGGGCCATATTAAAACGAGCTGTGAGAGAAGTGAGCAGTATCTACATATTCCTACCACCATATTTTAATCTTTCTTGGGTAAATCATGCAGGAGAAGACTACGGTGTTCTGTGCTGTCCTTTTTCTTCAGTACTCGTGCCCCCAGGCTGATGAGTGTCAGAATGTAGTTGGGCCAGGTGTGCTCCTACCGTCCTTTGTGAGCAGGTCCAAAAGAGAAGTAGAGAAAGTGCAGTGTCCTCCTTCCCTGTCTCCCATCTCCTTTCTTCCTCTCCCTTTGACCAGGCAAATACAACTGACATAGTTGTGGAAGCTTTTAAACTTTTTTGAGCTGATCATGACCTGCTGTAGGTTAGCAGTGGCACATTCTGTTAACCATTCATGGGTAACATGGAAAGCAGACAGACGTTCGGCCATTCCCAGCTAGGATTTCAGTGCTCAGCAAAGAAGCTCTTTGTTGGCTCCTTACTCCACTCACCGTGTATTTGGACGGCGTCGTGCCTACTCACAAATTGGGCAAGCTGTTTGACTAGGGCAGAGATGCCAGAGGAGGATGAGTAGCTTGCATATTACTACAGCAATTGTTGTATTTTCTTCAGGAAAAAATCTTCTGTTAGCTCTTTTACCCAGTAGCATTGCTCACTGTGGCACCGATGCCGTATCATAACAATAAGAAACACTTGGAAAAAAGTAAGCTGGAAAGAAAATACCTTGAATCTGTGAACATCTATGGTTGACAAGCTTCTCCTAGTGTGACAGATGTAGGAATACTCTTCAGGATTACTTGGGATGCCATCCTATGCTAGTAATAATAATGTCAGAGAAACAGACTTCTGTGCATTGAGGACTGTCCTGTATCTTATACCACCAAGAAAAGATCAAAGTTTCCAAAGCGCTGGGACCTAATTAACCTTGGCTTCCAATTTAACCCGACCTACCTAGAGGTGCTGCCACTGACAAAAATGACAGCTGTGTCACTCCCTAGAAAAGCCTTTAAAACTGTGCCTTAGCATGCCTGTTGTGATATTAACAGGTAGCTATAGATAACTTTTGAGATCTTTCTTTGATGGGTCATTATCAGTAGGATGTCATCTGCATGACACGACTGCCGTGTGTGGGCCTGAGGTAAGATATGATGATTTCACTCTGCTGCCCTGATATTAATTCTTGCACCAGTCTAATAATTCCTAGAGATGTTGCTCTTCCATTTCTGTAGTCCTGACACTTTCGATGATTTAAGTTTGGGAAACATACCTAAGTCATCCAAACAGAGGAAGGCATGTGCAGATGCTTTGAAACGAAGTCATTTTGGATCCATTACCTTGTTTCTGTTTTTCTCTTCCTTTGTTGCTCACTTCTTTAGAGCTACCTGGAAAGCAATTGAGTGGAGGCTCACTGACTCTGAAACCCACTGATCGGGTTTGGAGAGTATAGAGGGGAAGGATGCAACATTTATAAAAACTAGGGCGAAAGGGTAGCACCAACACTAATTTGCAAGCAGAAAAGTCAGGAAGGTGCAGCAGGAGCATGTGCGTTCTCTTGTTCCAAGATGATAATGGAGCCAGTAAAGACAAACATTTGGGGTGAGGAAAGAGTATTTCCTCTGATTCCTGCTGCCAGGTGGGAAAAAGAGCAAAACTGTGAATGTTGCTGTCAACACAAGGTCACCAACAGCTCCTGATGCTATTTAGAGTCTGCAGATATAGTTATGCATGTTCATAGAAAAAGAGAGGGAGGAGCAAAAGGAAAAGATAGAGATGACAAGGAAATACCAGAAGTAGGAAGGAGACAACAACAGCTATTTAAGATAGCTGTTGGTTAGGGGTGGTTAACGAGTGCCGTGAGGTCTGGGGACATGCAAAGTGGGACATTTAAGTGGAGCATGGGGACTGCAAAGCATTTCATCTTACCAATGAAGATGTAGCTGACCGGTCGGCAGGTTAGCCCACCTGAAGATATTCCTCTGTGTGTGTCGTGAAGAGAGTGGTGGTGTAGACTCAACTTGGGTCTGTCAAAGCTTTTCAGATAAAGTACAGAGCAAGCTCTATGCAACCGTGATCATATTGATCTAGTCCCCGAACCTTTGACTGTGCATAAATGTGGCCTCTGAGAACACACATGTTGTCCAGTTAATCTCTAAAACATTCTTTCAGTGTTTTAACATTTAAATTACCAGAAAGCATGTAGATCTGGTTCTTCAATGCCAGAAAACACTCATTGACTCAATTAGTATTCATGAGTCTATGGAACCAAATTCAATCCTGGGGCCATTTCATGGACCTCAGTAGTTTTTTTACAGATTTTTTTTTTTTTTTAATGGAAAATATGTTGATAATCTTCTAATCTTAATACCCAGTCCCTGATTCTGCAGCTAATTCACATGCAGAGCTGGCTAACTCTATGGATACTGGACGTCAGGTATGTTCTAAGCAAAATGAATCAAAAAGAAAAGATTATTCAAGGTTCCCTTTTCTTAGTAAGCAAGAATCTTTTTAATAATCATCCAAACAGAGGTGCTATTCATTTCACATCTCTGCAGGAAAGTGTTAACATAGTAATGCTTTGTGATCATGTGTTAGTTATTAGGTTCATAATGAGTATAATACTGTCTTGGTTGTAATGTTCATTAATACAGCAGAAAAATACAGTATGTTAATGTGTGTTCCTTCAAGATTAGCTACAGAAAGTGAAAGTGCATTTCTGTGCTAATACAGTAAAAATCTATTAAACCCATAACCTTTGTGCATAGAAAGGGAATTATTTTAACAGGTTTGTTCCGTTAATTGTTATTTGTTTAAGAGAACTTCTTTGTAGCATACATTTTCTAGCTGCACACTCAGAATTTTATTTTTTCTGTGGACACATCTGTTTCTTTGACAGGTTGTGTTACTGTAAGCTACAGGGTTTTTCACATTATCTTGAGGATTTTCTTACAAACTATACTTGTAGAGTGCTTTAAATATGTATTGGAATTTCATGCCGAATTGAGGCTTGGTGGTGTACCGCAGTAGTTCAGTATAGCTCATGGTCCAGGTTTACTTTACCCTCCCAAAAGTTACATTGCCACAACAGAGGGCAGAGTATTAAAGTTATTACTTCTCCTTCTCCCTTTTTTTGTCCCAACAGTGTGCCCCAAAGTCCTATTGCCTATAACAAGGAGCTTCATGCTTTCTGCGTACCACCATGGAAAAGGCATTACTTTGGCATAGTATTTTAAAATTGCACTAATTGGAGGAAGACGGTGCAAGTCCATTCAATTCCTTGTATTTCCCTTGATCCAGTAGAGGAGGATTGCCACCACAGATTTCCTGATGGCCTGGGAGATACTCCCCAGCTAGGAATTGTGACCCACACCAACCTGCCCTTCTTCATCCAGAGGCTAGGGAGTGAGTGTAGGAGGAGATGCCTCTGTGATGAGGGGCAGAGGAAGGGATCAAGCTGCCAGGGAAGTAAGCCTGGTTACTGTCTCTTCAGTCTCTTAAAGCAATGGGAAAGGAGAAGAAAACCAAAGCTGATGTCTTTCAGGGGTCACATATGGTTCCCACTGATGAAGCTGTTTGGGATTTTTTTTTTTTTTGTTCCCTGTCAGAATGAACCATGCAGTTGGTGATGTTTATAGTTATTTGCTCTTGGAAACTGTGCATGTATGAAGTTCATACACTTTGCCACATCCCGTAGTAAGTGTTCATATCAGTTCTTTCCAAAAGATTGATTCCTAGCTTGCTGCAGCACAGTTCATCAAATCCTTAATACAGAGGTGAATGGATGGTAGTCTCTTTTTCATCCAAACAATTGTAAGCCTGCATTTGGCTAGCAGCTATGCTTGTTGGATGAAGCGTGACTGTTCAGTATTCGGTTTGTTTGCTAGTGCCAGCAAACAATACGCTGGCAAGTGTTTACACTTTCTTTCTCTTGCCCTTTTTTTTTTTTGGTGCTATACAAAAGTAAGCATGAGTAATGTGTATATGCTAACTCTTGTATAGACCTAGCTGTTAAAGTTGAGAAGTTTAAAAAGAGGAACAAGTCATTTGAGGTCATGCTATTACACTGTGCTACGTTCTCTGCACTAATTTGTTAGATTTTGCCTAAGATGGTTAACTCACTGAAGAACATTTGCAGCTGACTCCTTCCCTTTACAACTCCCTGTTTTGTTTTCCCATTTTGATTCATCTATCTCTCTGGTGACATTAAAGGGAGATAATCAGGTAGGCATAATTTTCCAGCACGAGAAAGTAGCGAAGAGCCTGAGAATGCGACGGGATTTGACTTCTGCGCACATTTCTTAGTTCCTTTGTAAGCCTCCGTCTATATTAATGTAATGCTGCACTTTGCGGAATAATATACTCATAAGGGCTTCGTAGTCAGCTTTCCCTCTTCATTCTGAGGACCAACATGTTAGTTTTTCAACAGCTGTAATCAGGAAAATAAGAGCTTTAGAGTTTGCTTCAAACTCTGTATCTCTAGGCAATCTGCTGCTAGAAAGCTACTCACAGAGTTAGCATGAAACTATTCTAATTCTGTATTAATTGCTGTAATTAGTTTTTTTGCGTCATGATCAGATCAAGGAAGCCTAGAGAGAAAAAAAAAAAAAAAAGAACCCTCTTTATCCACAACTCTTCTAAAAAGAGGCTCAATATTGCCGGCAAAGGCAAAGGCAATGCAAGTCAGACCTTCCCAGCAGGGCAGAAGCCCTTGGCTTCACAGATGTCAGGGGCAGTTTGATTCCAGTCGAGCTGGAGTCATTCTCAGCCTGCTCTCCTGCATGCAGGCCTTCTGCTTATGTTTGTCAAGAAGGGATTTGTTTGGTTTCCTTGTTTTGCTTAGATCCCTCAATTTTGGCGGTCTTTCTGGTCTTTGCTACTTACAGGTAGACTCGTGATTTCCTTACGTGATACCATCCATATATGCACAAAAGTACCTGTGAAGAATGGTACCCCTCAGGTTTCTCCTGACCCATTTTGTGTGTGGCAAACTGATTGTTTGCAAAGCATCTGGTTGCAATCTGGGGGAAGTTCCCAGTCTGAATCTCAGGCTTATATCGTTCCCTGTGATGCAGGATGAGCATTCATTTATACTGCTCTTTCCTTTTACACAGCTGTTGTTTGCTATTTCCCTGTTATTAAATACTTGCACAAGGAAAGAAATATAAAAATGCTGATACTTGCCATTAACTATTTTTGATGCAACAACTAAGTCTGCCAACTGCATGAAGTGAATGCATTTTGTTAAGCACATCAAAAATACACTTGTAAGAAAAGGCTCACGGGGTCAGATAAGAAGGACACAGACTACAGTGTTAGCAAAGTACCTTGGTTTCCCATCCATAAAATGCATTTTTCTTTCTCCAGTCCTTTGTGTGCTTGAATTATTTAGACTGTAAACTTTTTATGATGGGAACTGCCTCTTCATTACAACGTATTTATACAATGGCTATCTGTCAACCAGCCATCAGTAGAGAATTCTTCCCCACCCACTCATTCCTCTTGTATCTCACCACTTCCTTAGTTTATATTCTCACCTAAACGCAGAGTCTTCTACATGGCAGCCTTTCTGCATCCTGTTCCTTCCCATTCTTTCTCTCCTCCTACGTGACCTTCTCCAGATGGTACATCTACAGGAAAAGGAACAGATTTAGAAATGGCTGGGTTTCTTTGAATGAGAATTAAGCTGCATTAGCTTCTCGCCAGTGCTTTAATTTGGGAGCAGGCTAATCTGCTAGACCTGGGCAAGAAACCATGTTTCTATTCAATGAGAGCTTTGGAAATGTAAACATTTTCTTGATTTGGATGAAATGTTGACATCTCAGGAATGTTCGCAAAGCCTAAATCCAATGCAGGGCAGGCTGGACTTGAACTAAGTCAACAAAAACATGCTTTTAGCAGTGACAGAATGCTTCTGCTCCTCCTAGATTCATTTTTTTTTTTTAATATAGTGAACCCCCTCAGATTAACTTATTTTTTTATAAAGTGAAACAGATTAATTGGAACCAGCTTGAAGAAGGAAGATGAAACTGACTGAGCATCCATATTTTGGCTGAGCAGGTCCAGATCCTCTTGTGCTTCTATATGCTGCTTATTAGTACTATCCTTGTGCGTTCAGGAGAGCTGAGGTGGAACATGAAGGAAGGGAACACAGCAGTGTGCTACTCGCCATTGCACTCACCTTCTCTCATAAAATCTTGGATTTCCCCTCTCATTTCAGGAAGAAAGGGAAGATTGGGCACGATAGTACCATGAAGGTTTAATTTCTCATAATGCTACAGTTTTTCTAGGTGCATTGAAGAGTTAATATTATTGACGGTACAGCTGACAGAGTGGAAAATTAACCTTGAAGTGTTGTAATGTGCTTGTTTCAGCATGTCTGGAAGGAGTGCCGTATTCATAAAACTCTCAGGTTTCACTCTTCTCAAGTAAGTGACCATCTCTCACCACAGGTGCCGCTTCCCTCTAGCCCTTCTCACCGAAACACCACCACCAACTGTTATTTAACATTGTTTTTAATTATATTCTGAGGTCTTCTTTCTACACATCTATACATGTTATGAACCTCTATGGGAAATTTGCTCGAGCAAGAACTGTGGAGTTGGGTTGTAGAGTTATTAAATATTAAGAAGCAATGAATTTCAGATCACCCAAATTATAGAAATACCATTCCCAGCCATGTGACCATCACCTCGCTCTTGCTCTGCTTTTTTGGAAGCTGAGGAGTATGATCTTTTGCACATTAATTTGTGACGGTACCATCAGTCATTCTTTGAGCAGTGAACTTTATTACTTAAGTCTCCACATTAGAAGAGCTCAGTTTGTCTGTTGGTTTCTCCATATCACAGAATCTGCGGTGCAGCGTGAACCCATTAGATTTTTTTTTACCACCTAGTACAATATACGTAGCAGCTATAGCTCCTCAGAACGTGTTTCAGAGCTCACTCATGTATGGAGACATTATGAAACTCAAACATTTTTTTATCTGAAATTCTCCAAGCTCTCCCCATAAAAAAATTGTAAGCAGTGATGCAAATAAGTATTTGAGAAGATTGTTTTATGAATACATATGCTATACACTGTCTTTTTAAAGAGTAGAAAAATCACATAAATGACAGTTCCAGAAACTGTAGATTTATGACTTTTTTTTAACTTTCCGATTATGTTGGCAATGACTAAAAAAAATAAAATTTTGTAATTTTGAGGAGAGAATAATGTACTTTTTTATTAAAATAGAAATGACACACTGCTGCATATCTAACTTGATTTAGTGTTTTTATTAGTTATAGAACTGTTTTAATACCTCACTAACTATTGCTTTCTCCCTTAAGGTTTTCATTGTTCTCATACCCTAGAAACAAATTGATAATTCTGAAAAAAATAAAGTATTTCTTGGTTGTTTGCTAACAGCAGAATAGCAATCAGTCACCACAGGGTTACTACAATGGGCATCATTATATCTGGATCCTTATCAATTTCACTATATGGGTAAGTATTATTGCTGCATACCGGAACTCCTTTGGTGTTATTGCTTAATTTTAATTGTGATTGTAAAATGTGAAAAATGTGGATCTTTAAACCACAATTAAACACCTGCTATACTTGTTGTGCATTGGCATTTAAAGATATATTGAGTATTTAAAATCTGCTGATTCAGATATTATATTGAGGGGGAAATAAAAAAAAAAAAAAAAAAGGATTGGTTTGAAAACAAATGTTTGCTTAAGGAAACAGTTGCCGGGAAATTTAATTTAGCCAAAAATGTGATGCAACATCTGAACCTTAAAACGTTCTGAAGAGTAAATTTTGACGTCGTGCTGTTTCTCATGCAGCTTCAGAGAGGCTGCCAGTCCCTAGCAGCTTCCAAGAATCCCACTGTCCTGTGTGTGTCCCTCTGACATCCTGCTAATGGAAAATCCTGCACTGGAAAACACCTGCCCAGCATTAACAAGATGTAAATGGCAGAAACAGCAGAATGTCAAGTTGCAGAGACACAAAGAAATGCAGGTTTTATAGAAAGAGCCTCTGCTGACTGCTCCCAAATTCTTAATTTCATTCAGGAGTGAAAACATTTCTAAATTGCTTCTGGTTCTGCAGTGAAAAGCCCAGAAAAACACACGAACACATGTTTTTCTTTAAGCGTGTGAGTAATCTGAATGAGTTAGAGCTCCGCACATGTTGATGTGCTTTGCTGGACTTGGATCTGTTGGTGGTGTAAGGAGATTTAAATCTAGCAGACATAAAGAGAGGCAGCAATTCGGTACAATTAAATCTGCAAGCAGCCTGTGCTGCACTGCCTGGCTCATGCACCTTTCCACATCCCCTCTCTTCCCCTTCCATAACTATAGCTTGGAAAAATTGTTTGGTCTGTAAAAATGACAGTTGTATCCTCTCAGTAAAGACAGTTCATCAGATATTTGATGGTAAATTTAATTGTTTACAGGCATTGAAAAATCGGTAGTATTTTAAGTGATAATTTTTTTTCTACTGCTGTTTCATGTTTATTTAGCCGCTTTAAACTCAGGAAAAAAATCATGGTATCAACCCTTCCATCTTTGCACATATGGAGGGAAGAGTTTTCTATGCTCTCAGCTAGTCCTTCCCCATTCTGGAAGGTTTCTTGGGGGGTCTTTTGCTTCATGATTTATGATCTAGTCAGGTAAGGACCTAGAACCAAATACCTCCTCCCGTCCAAACCAGCAGCTCTGGGAGACAAAGTGTTCCTCTGTTTAGAAGAGATAACAACCAATATTTTTCTTTTGCTATAGAAGAGAGCTTGGTGTTTCTTAGTGGTTCCCCAAGTAGGTAACGTTTTTTTTTCAGGGGTGCATTGACTTAGGTTTGTACTTCTTGCAATCTAGACTCCTAGGAGGTTTCCTTTACTTCTTGCCTGTGTGCTTCTATTGAGTCTGAATAGAACTTTGAAACTGATTAAACCTGATCTGCTGTCAGCCTCCTGCTGCACACTGGGTGATCGAAATACCTCCCTTCTCCTTCCTGGGAGAGTAGGGTTCCCAAGGGCACTTCACGTTCCTTATCTTTTCCTGCTTGCTAGTTTGAAACCAGTGATATCTGGCTAATAGGTGTGGAAAAGTCAACAGTGTTTTGATAACTAATGTATGTAATAAATTGGCAAGTTTTGTGTCTCAATATATTCTACAAAATACTGCTGCATTTTGGATGTACAGTACCCCCATAACTCCTTTCTGCAGAGACCAAACAGCTCCTCAAATGCCTTACCACAAATAAATCATTTAAGTATCTTCTGCTTGTCTTATAGCATGTCCTGGCTACCAGTACGCTTCCCTGTCAATCTTCAGTAATGGCCTGTGTCAGGTGGAACCTCCTGGGAAAGAAATGGGTTTATCTTAAAAAGTTTATGAGAGCATCTCCTATATCTCCAATGTGTGTCGTAGAAAGGGATTATTAAATATAGAATAAATAACAGACAGGCGTATTACTGGGCTTTAATTCCATCGAGGGGTTCAATTTTTTAAAAGCGGATTCAGTGCTCATGAAAGCTGTCAGGTTGAGGTCGTTCGAAACCAAAGTGGTCTTTTAACCCACAGATCGGGTGTGGTTGGCAAGAAGCTTGCAAAGATCCCTCCCACTGTCCTGACCTGCAGCACCCGGATTTGTGCTTTAGCCAGTCCGTACGAAGGGAGTATCAGGGCAGGTCCAGGTGGTGCAATGGAGCTCAGTACCACTAAACTCTGAGAGGGCTGGTACCCTACCATTAGTTGGGGTCCCAAGGCTGGGCTCGTTGCCCGAGCATGTTGAGCCCTCCCTGGAGCTGTGCCGATGGGTGGGCACAAGCTCCCAGCAGCAGGCAGGCGCTGCAACATGGGAGGAATAAACCCAGAGCGGGGAAGTCTATAAAGCCCACGGGCAAAATGATCTGACTCAGAGGACTCCTCTTATCGCTGTTCGGTTAACCCATAGGGAGCCTCATGTTGCTTGGGCTCGGCAGGATGTGTGGGCATATTCAGGCTTACATTTTAAGAGTACACCTTTATAGCACAAAGCCTATCAATTAATTTACCTACTCTTGTGTCAACTTTGGCAGCTTTATAAATTGGAAAAAGAGATTCATGATCTAAATCCAGCCCCTCACTCTGCGATGCATTGATGCCTGTAATTCTTCATAGAAAATATCTTTCCTGAAGTCTGCAATGTGTTATAATCTCTAATTATGAATATGTTCACAGAATTTGTTCATCTCAAGATGCACTTGTGCATCTGTTATTTATGCACTATACATTAAACTTTACATATAGCTTTAGAAATATTTCTGCAGATGTGCACTTGTACTTAAAAGACCATAGAAAATGATCTGTTAAGCTGCGTGACGAGGTCTTTGGGTAAGGATTATAAAGTACTGGAAGGAGCACCATCTTTCCCCGTGGCAGAGTTGTAACTGGAGACAGACAACCCTCTGCAGAAATTATGGGCTGTGGAAGGGGGTCTTCAGTGTCACGGCTGCAGGTGATGCTGCCATCCACCTTCACCAGCGCCTTGCCGGCAGTCTGTGAGCCTCTGCTGTGGGGCACGGTGGGGCTGGGGAGGGTCCCTGCCTACCTGACAGCCCAGGCACAGGCTATGTTTACAGCCTCTGGGTCTTCACGGCAGGCAAGTCTGGTATCGAGGGCATCCTCAGGCCACCCTTTGAAGATAATACAGCAAGAAGCCAGTGTGTTTGCGATGGCAAAGAAAGTCTGGCACTGTGCAAGAGAGACTGTAAACTTATTAAGGAGGCTGAACTTTATGTTTAAATAGCACATAATGCAGTGGGGACTGGTCCCTGCCTGGCACTTTTAATTGCTGCTGTAATAATACAAGAAACAGAGACACAGTTCTGTACGCAGCCATATAAAAAATGATAAATTGTTATTCTACTTGTTTTCCTATTGTAAAGTAATGCTGTCAGTATGGAATTTATTTAACTGGAAAATTAATCCTCAAATGATTACCTTAGAATCTGAAGGGGAAAATACACAATTCAGCACTGGCCACTACAAGAAAATTAGAATTAAAGATAATGTAGCTTAAAAAAACCCCCCACCAAATATTGGAGGGCCAATGAATACATGATGTACAAAAATATACTTATCTTTGAGCACACCTCAAGGTCTTCTCTGGGCCATGGTTCCAGTCAGTCCCAGAAGGACATAAAAGCCACCTTAAAGATATGACTGCTTCAGGTCCATAATGTCTTTCTAATAGTGCTTTGCTGAAATGGAAGCATTAACTAATAGGTTTTGATAGGGCAGATGCTACCAGATTTTTTTATATGTTAGGCTCCCTTGTGCAAGCTAGCTGAGGATGCACATGGTCCACAGAGATGAACGCTGCAAGATCGTGAGCATCTTTGGAAAGTACTGAGGGTCCTTCATTCCCACTGCAAGTTAATGAGGACACTGTGCCAGAAAGGAATACAAATCTGTTGTGTGGGGGTTTTTTCTTTTATTTCCTTTCTTTTTTTTTTCCACCTGCCGGCTCTGTGTGTGTGCTTCTGTGCTTTACAAACAGAAGCTTTTTCTCCATGGAGAGCGAAGAGACCAACATATCTATACAATGTGCCCCAGCATCACCTCAAATAGATAGTTGGTTGTTAATCTGGAAAATAAGAGTGTGCTACAGCTTCAGAGCTCTATGTTTTCTTTTCACCTTGCAACACTGTTTTTCTTTTCATGTTGTTTATGTTATGCTGGATAATAGAATACCTGAAATATCTGCAGACTGACTGAAAAAAAGCCTTCCTTGCTTTGCCTTGAAGCACCGTATCTTTATGGAATCGTAGAAGCTGGAGATTGTAAAGGCCTTTTGGGTCATCGGAGCCACCCACGTGCCAATGCTGGATTGACACTCTTTTCTTTTCCTGTGAAAGCTGCTTGTGATATGGTCGTGCAAGGAAATTTGCACTTTAATAGGACACATTTTCATAAAGGCTCAACCTGATTTTGTCTCCGTTTATGGTCCAGATATATACAGTGCTATACAGGCCATATGAAATTACAGCATGAAGTTGTGAATGATGTAGGAAATGAAAAATTCATCACAAAGAACTAGGAGGTAGCAGAGCTGTGCTGCACTCTACCTTTTGATATTAAACTCAGATATAGCCAGGAAAGGAAATCGGACTCGAAAGGTCTCAGGCAAAAATAAACCCCTAAGAATAAAACTGAGAAAAATAAAAAAAGTTAATTTAAAAACTTTTGGTTTTAGCATATCTTGAAAATGTTCATTCCCTCCCATTAAAAAACCCACAACACTTCCCAGCTGAAGGCAGCACTTCTAAATGTGGCTTTGTCCCAAATCAAGGCAAACTGAAAGGGCTTCTGACAGTTCTGGGAACTGCTAGAGTATTCACACCAGAGAAAGCTGTTTGGTTTTTGTTGGATTTTTGGTTTGGTTTTGCTTTTTCCCTGCAAGGGTGGGGGGGTGGAATTGCTCATTCTAGGGCTGGTAAGTAGCATATATAGAATTTATAAGTAGTGCACCTAATAAAAATAAATCCTCTTACTTACTACAGGTGGCCTCTCAAGGTAAAATCGGGTAAAAGGTAGGTAATGTTTAGCACATCAGTACTGCAGCTATTCTGACCTGGTTTACTTCCACCCCATTGTGTAAGCATTCTATCCCACACTGTTTTGGGGGAATAGCAAAGGTTAGAAATTTCTATAATGTGCTATGCAATCCTTCTACCTTCCATTTGGGCACACAGATTTCTTAATCACTTGCAGAACCCTTAACAATTATTTTTCTGGTAGTGACAAAGGCATGGACTCCTCCTGTGACAAAGGCATGGACTCCTCCGCAGGCAAAGTCCGTGCAGCACGTGAAGAGGTGTATGTCCCTCACTGCTTAAAGCTGGGCATGTTCTTCAACACCTTGCAGAATTAGATCCTTAATCATCATCACCCTCAATAGCTACTGCTTACCTGCTCTCCTTGCAAAATGTGACTTTTTAAACATGCAGCCCTGGGACTTTGTGCTGGTCAGCAAAGCGTCCACGCTGAGCCATGTTCCCTGCTCGCTGCATACACATTGCTTGAAATCACTGCTGTAGCTCCAGTCCTTTATGCATTTGCTAGTGAGCACCTGCACCGAACACGTGGGATTCTAATCTTCACATGCTAGATGGCCTCGGATAATTTCTGTGGTTTTTATAGGCGTTTCTGTGGTGATCAAACTACTGTAAAGAGAGACCTGTGTCAACCTACCATTTTTTCCCCTTCTTTCAAATATATAATCTAAGGTTTCCCTTGTGGGTGGCCCTTCTTTCTTTTGTGCCATTGTAATTTCTTCATAGGTGGTACCTGACAAGTCCTTTTTTACCCTTAGAGTTTTTTGTTCAGATTCCATTCACTTCAAAATATCATTACCATTGCAAACAAGGAAAATGTGTTTATCAGAAACTGCAAACTCCTTTAGGGCCTCATAGGATTAATCACGGTTATAAAGTTTTATTAAACACAATTTTTGTTTAATGACAAGCTCCACCAGTCCTTCCCATTCCAAACCAATCCTGTCCTAAGGGTGTATCTAGCACAGCAGATTGTTTTCAACAGACTCTCAAGACAATCCCTATTACTTTGTCATGCACAGAGATATTTTTCTTCCTGGATAATTTGAACTTCCTTAAAAATCACATCTGTTTCATACTTTATTTATTTGTAATTTAAATCCTTAAATTGAATCTTTCATTACTAACATCTGGGCTTGAAATGCAGCCCACTTGAAAAAATACAAATTTTATTTTATTTGTAGTTACCCCCCTTCACTCAGTAGCATTGGTACAAACATTCCCTGGCCAGAGGCAAAACAGCCGGGTATCTTAAAGCTGTGATGCCATACCACGTGTAATATGGCTCACTTGAATGTCCCTGAAGTGACTGGCAATTTGCCCAGAATTAGACTGAATGCAAGTAATAAGCTGTAGAAATTCCACAATATTGACAATTAGATATCTCTATACAGCAGCAGCTGTGTATTGTTCTCATGGTATATTCCTCTCAAAGCACCTCCTAAAAAAAGGGGAAAAAAAAACCTGGCAGAAGGTTGCAGGCAGCAGAAAGGTAATATACATTGTATGAAATATCTCAAATTCAGATTAATAGGAATGTTTCTATTAGTACAGTTTTCTACAATAGAAATAATGGCTAAAACAAAATGCTGAGGAATTTTCTGTTTATAATACAACATCTGTACTGCAAAATTACTGTATTTTAAACATATTTTCTGGGAAAGATACATACCCACTCTTCCATCATGAAAAAGCGGAAATGGGCGTACGGGCTTGCCTTTGGATGCTGGTTGGGAAAAAGCTTCACCAGGCCTTTTGAAAAATGCACCAACCCCCCCCACTAAAAAAAAAAGAGACATTAGCATCCTGCACAGTGGGGTCTCCACGAGAGGTAACAATATGGCCCGTAAGGGAAAAGCACTGTTAGAAGAAAAGCTTTAATTTTTTACCTGATTTGAGAAAATTCAGATAGCTCTGAGGGACTTGCTGGAATAAATAGGTTTATTCCCTATCAATTCTCAATTCCCTCACATTTCAAAGTTTATTTGTCAGCCTTTCTACAGAAAATGTGGAAAATGATTTCACTGAGCATTTATTTTATTTTACTCACAAGAAGCAGCTGCCCACAGTGAACGGATTCAAATTTTATTTTTTAAACCATACTTTTGAAGTTTGCATTATGAGCTATTCATCTTTGATATTTTGCCCAGTGGATATCAATGGAGCTTGTTTCTGTCTGCTACTAAGCTTGTCAAACTTTGGTTTTGGTATCTGCCTTTATTGTAATAGAAGTGATCATTTTTAAAATAAGCTGCAGTTTTTTTCAGAAGTACCATAAAACTGAGGGAACAATAAGATGTCAAGTTTTATATTGCAGATGCTAATTTATCAAGCTAATTACCAACAAAATGCAACTAAATTGCTGATAATCTTGAGACTGATTAATTCAGCAACAGAGATATTGATGAGTATTTAAAGGTTAGGAATAGGGGTGTTATGATGCAGGATCCCCTTCCTACTTCTGTGCTTACCACAGGAGAAGAATTATCCGGGAACCGCATGGTGTACACAACATTTTGATGGATATGTGTGCTGTACGCCAAGCAAATTGCTGGAGAAACGAAGGGCCAGTTTGTGCATTTCTCTGCATGGTGCGACCACGCCGAATATTGCTAAAATAGAGGGAAAGGTTTTGCATGGCAGTGTGTATTCAAGGTCCCTCGTCTGACATCCGTCATGCCGGCTCCTGATATTTTCATTTCGTCTTCTATATTGCCTGCCTTTGTGCAACTTCCCTGCCTTTCTCACTCTCTGCCTTGGAAAAAAACCACAGGAAAACCCATCCCACAAATGCAGACACACTAAGAGATCGTGACTCATGGTCTTCTCCAGCAGCAGGGAAAGCATAAGTGATGCCCAAATCCATCAGTCCTTTGGTCAGAGATAATGTTTCCTCCTTGGGCAGTGGGGAGAGCGTTTCTTCCAGGCTTTGTCCCAGCTCTGCCTCCTCTCCTCTGGGTGCTGAGGATGCCGAGTCAGTGCTGACCGAGGTCAGTTGTGATGCCTGTTTCTCGGAATTGGAGACCAGGCTGAAAAAGCCTGAAATTGCATCACTTGGGCCCTTTTCCTGCCAGCAGCACAACATCGGGTCCCTTCGGTGCCAAACGTACTCCAATAAAGGAGGTTAAAAAGCCGGTTCATTAATTGACTTCAGCACTGACTGAGTCCCTTTTATAACCTGTGTTATCAGCAGAAGTACAAGCGTGGTGTGGCAAGGAATGAGATTATGGACGAGATTTCCTAGGAGAGGAATTAGCTGGCTCTGGTGGCGATCTCCGTTGTAATGAGCGCGCTGCCATCTTTATGAATACCGTTATAGACGTACTCCCACAGCCCTGAAAAACGCAGAGCTCCTCTGCCTCGCCAAGCAGCGCCAGACGGGTTCTCAAAGGGTTAATATGCAGTTTACTATTGAATAACATAAAATGAGCTGTAAATAATGTAATGATATGTATTGTTAAGCTACATATACTGTACCAGGTGCAAGTACTCCCACTCCTCACTTAGATATAATCTGGGGCAGTCAACAAACACAGATGTATTTTAACAAAAAGAAAGAGAGAGGAAAAAAAGATAAAGAAAGGATGAACAAGAAAAAGATTAAAACATATGTAAGATAATTTAACCGAGATAACGATCCAGGTAAAACCTGGTCTATTTTTCAGAGCCACTTTAACTGCACCGTGTAAAATACAATGGTATTTTGACTTGTTTTTGGAACATGCATGAGCCAAACACGTGTGGAAACACCTTGACAGGCCTTTTGTATAACTACAAGAAAACTGATAATCCTAAATCAATTACATGGGGGAAAATATGAATCTTTGAATACTAGTAATTATAATGGTTATTTTTCACTTTTGTAGCACCTGCAAATGATGCACTGTATATATAACAATGATTCAAAAAGCCCTAATTAACTGTTTATTTTTTTTCTTCTTGTTTGCTGGCTGTAACCAGTCTGCATTAATTGACAATTTATACGTGTGTGTGTGTATATAGATATAGATGTATATTCTCTCCTGNACTGCCTGGAAATCAAGCATTATTGAATTTGCTTCTTCTGGGTTGGTTCTTAAAGCCTCATCAGAGACTTTTTGCTGAACTTCCAGTAACACTCAAGGGACAGAAAAACGTGGTAGAATATGCTGGGCTGATCCTACCTAGTGGGGACAACTGCGGTCCCTTCTGTAGCGCGATGACATGGCTCCCGACTAATAGTGCCAGTCAGAATTCCTAACTGCTCCTACCAAATGCGAAAGAGCTGATTTTGGAAGACCTCCAGCCACAGCTTTCCACTGCTGACAGATTACTCTGGGCTATTCATGGAGCAAGATTAGCCTGACCACCATGAAGAAAACTCTTTGTTCCGTGTCATTACCTAGGACGGGTTGAACCGTGCTAAAGCAAAGCTGCATTGGTGAGCAAAATTCATAGGGAAATTGGATCAGCGATTATTTTGAAATTATGCTATTATGGTCGAAGGAGAGTGGGGGCGGTGGATTTGTCAGGGTTCTAGGTAGGGAATGTGAAATACAGCAGAGCTCGGCGTAGGGAGCGTGGGGACAGCTTGCGGTGGGCACCGTTAGGATTTTTAATGTGGGTGCAGGGTGGCCATAAAAGCAAAGCACAGCGGAGGTCTGTGTTGAAACGAAAATGCAACTGTGCCGAGGTGGTGGCCAAAGGGTGCCGAGCCTTGGGTGGGCATCCCGTGCTGTGGCTGCTCCAAAGGGACCGGGAACGAACCGACCGGTGCCTGCAAGGAGGCACGACAGCGCCACGCAACGCGAGCGCAAGATGGCTGCTGTAACCATCTGCAGGACATCAAAGTCTGCTGCCTGATGGCAAGTGGGCTGCCAAAGCTTCTAAAGGCTTTGGCGCCTGCATGTAAATCGGATGCAAACTGTCCATCTGCTGCATGGCACAAGTGACAGCTGATTCTTTTTGCAGTCCGTAAGATGAACTAGACCTAAGCCAATCCGTCCCTGTTCCTAATCACACAAGGTTTGTCCTACCAGTTTCATTAGCCAGACACACGAGATACAGTATGTGGTTTTTCATTTTGCTCGGTACGTGACACTATAAAAAACAATGCTGGGGATGGGCTGTGAAACCAAAGGGGACACACTGCTGCTACTGCAGAGAAAGCATATTGGCAATGTTCAAAGCATATTGGGGCATAACAGTAGTCTAAAAACCCCAATATGGATTAGGACAGCTGACCAGATGTCTTGACTGACATTTTTTAACACGATTCAAGGGTGTCCCTACAGTACATAAATGCAAACTATACATCTGTGTACTTTTTTTTTTTTTTCCACTGGAAATACCATACATGGATGCTTTGATTGTAGCTGACAGCTCCAGCGTGAGGAGAGAGTCATACAATGCTGTGGCTCTGGCCTACTCCAAGAAGCTTGCTGGGAAAAGTTTGACTTGGGTGCCTGCGCAAACAGGCAAGAAAGAGACGTTGTCTTCGGCAGAAAGTTACCTACCTCCTTTCCTCATCAGATGGGTAGTGGGAACTTGCTGGAATGCTGTGTTGAAAGTGGGGGATGAGATGTGATATACTGTTATAATAAGGGAATGTTGTTCTTTTCTAGACTGATCTAAAATTTAGAAAGCAGGATTACTATCAAAACGTAATCACTCAGCTGCACAATTGTTTGTGTAGAGGGAGAGATTGAGAATGGTTGGGGAGGGGAAGGTGCTGCAGGTATATCAAGGAGCAAGGAACAAAGAGGGTAAAAGAACAAAGAATTTTCTAATTTCTCACAGTTTTTAGAGCAGGAGTCAAAAATGAAATGCAGACCTTCTTCCCTCTCCACCCTCCTCCCCACACTGAACGTGAGAAGTGGCAATATTCAGTTTGAACCAGTGCACCAGTGGACCGCCTGCCCGCTGTGTTTGTGTAAGCCCAGCTGGTGTCGCTCCCCTTAGTTTACAAGAAAGATTTCATGTGCATAATTCCATCCAGCCATAAACATGTGTTGGTACTTTTTCTCCTTCCGTCCCTTGCACATTGCTGGTACGGGATTAGGAACTCTGCAAGTAGGAAGCCAGTTTGCATACCTGCCTGTCCAGCAGCAGCTTGAGGCATGGCAAACACCATTCTCGGCAACTAGAGTATTCCAAATTACTTTTCGCCACCCCTGACCCAGCCTCAAAGTACAGGGAATCTTGCCTTCTTCAAATGGGGAGCTGTGTTATAAGCTAATCACAGACTGCCTCTGTTCCCACTGGGCTTTGGCGTGAAATTTGGTCTCCTTCACTGGTGCTCCTCGTTAGTGTGTTAGAGAGGGCAGATTTACAGTGTTTGCAAGGACATAACCAAATAGACTAGTTGGTTTCAGCATGTACTCTCTGGTTTCCTGGTAAATGTAAAGTGGTGTCTAAATTTATGTCTGCTTTTATCCAATTATCTTCTTCATAAAACTTTCCTTTTCCCAGCAACAAGCTCCAAACTGCACGGAGAAACAAAAGATGCCCTTATAAAGGAAAAGGCCCCGTAGTGTCAGCGAGGCTGCAGATAAAGTTCTGCCCAGCATCTGCACGTATGCTTCCTGTGGTGCCGGCTGCTTGGCTGCACACTTTATGGAAACACAATTCTTATTTAACATTTTTGATAACATTAAGCTTGTGCCTGCTGGTGATAAAACTTACTGGCGCTTAAGTTTGGCTTTTATGTCCCCGTTCAGATTTGTAGCATATCCTTAAAAAAGGCATTCTCCTGTCACTTCAATTACCTTTGTGCCTATACAGATATTGTATATTTACTCCAAATCTAGCTCTGGTGACCTAGATGAGTATTTGAATCTACTGGGAAAGAGTGTCTCTGTGAAAGCATTGAACGATAAAAATGCTGGTCCTGTGGTTCCCAGGGATAGAGGCCCTCCAGCTTGACCTCAAGTCCTTCTTGCTGCTGCAGAGGATCTCACAGTGGCAGCAATCCCCCATATTCCCCCTTCCTCCCCAATTCCATTTCCTCCCTGCAGATGTCCTTTGTGTGGCCCTGGAAGACTCTCCTATGAGCAGGACGTTGGTGCTGCTCATGGCTGGTGTCCTCCCAGGCTGTCCTCCCTCCAGGCAGAGGGGCTGCAAGTATCCCCAGCTGTACACAGTCCTCTGCTGCCCGGGACAGTGGCACTGCCCCATGGAAAGGATTTTCCCCCTGTGCAGGTGAAAGCTTGGACGGATGTGTGTGCCAAGGCAAATGGCCTGTGCCTGCTCCATCTCGTTCAGGCATCAGCCGATGGCTGCTATATCGGTCACCTACATTAGCAGGGCTGAAAGAACGAAAAATGAGGTATATGGGGTTTTAGAGGAGGCAGCGCAGACCTATGAAAAGGGAGCTGTCTACGTTCCTGTGAACGGCGATCAAGAGAAGACTCTATTCTTGAACACAGAAAATCGCTCTTGGTCTGTGTGGTGATAAGCACCTACGTACCTAAAAATTAAAAACTTGCTAGCACTGGCAAGCTACTGATAATGTGCTAACATGACTTTTATGCTTACATTGTTAACTATAAAACTGGTGATTCGAACTAGAAAGCGCTAATAGCATACATTGAACTGTGGAGGTACACCACAATTCATTTGTCTTTCCCCAAATGACCTTCCTCTTTGCCGACGGATGGAAAATCACAGAGGTGAAAATGTCCAGGATGGAACTGATGGGAATTTTCCTTCTTTTTGGCCCTGTGCATGTAGTGTGCCTCTCAGAGAGGGCCCAAGATTGCAGGGATTTTACTGCTGAGATTGTAGGTCCTACTGTAAACCTGCACTAAACAGACACACATATAAATTGCTATCATGCCGTTGCATCAATAGATCAGCTTACAGTCCCTTTTAGATTCTCTTTGTCTTGCTATTTTCATTCTATTCAGGAACTGAGCATCAAGATGGATATTTAAAAAACAGCTTTCAATTTACTGATCTACAAATATACCTCTGACCTCCACACATAGGCTATTAAATCCCAATGATTTGTCTTCCCAGTCTTTTCTTATTATTTCCATGAGAAAGCCTATTCCTGCAAACTGGATGGGGATTTTGACCCAAACAAAATCTCTGACCTGGGAATGTGCCTGTCACCAATGGTTATTGGAATACCCATTTGTTCATGCTAGACTCCAGCTTGGTATCTCTGCGAAAATAAAACACATCACAACATCCACTTCAAAGCAGTTCTGAGAGGCTCTGAAAAGTACAGTTCCCCACATCCCTGGAAATAAGAATTAACACTACATCTCCCCATTAAATTCAGAAACGTAAAGAACCTATTTGCTAAGAATGCTCCATTAGTTCCCCATACCAGAAGCCTTACTTAGAGCATGAGGAAGGGAAAAATAACTGGCTTACCTGCACCAGTGAATAATGTAAAAGGAGGGCACAGATACTGAATAGGTAGGTGGTGCTACCACACTGTGACCCAAGGGCCAGGAGGCCGTGGTGGTAACGATGGGAGGCAGAGGTATGTGCTGGTGGTTGACTGCGGTCCTCATTGCAGACTTGCCTTGAACTCACGCCAACCATCCTTCAGCAGAGGGGCCACTTAGCGTTTTTTTCCCTTTTATTGCGATGAGGCTTAATGCACAAATGGGGGAAAAGGCTCTTAACGATGTAAAGGCAGCATTTTCCCTTTTCTTTGATCTCAGTTCAGATCTATTCTTCCATTCTTTTTGCCGCCAAATGAAAGAAGTCAGCCTTCGATATTTTATACTCTGCCCTAACAGGGAAGGTGCTTTCCGTTTTTCACAGTCCAGTAGTTACGAGTGGTGCAATAAATACATAGGGGTAAGGTCAAAGACTTAGGTATAGTATATATGTATTGAGATGTATATATTTGTTCAAGCCTGAATATCATGCAGTATCTGAAACAAAATCATCTAGCTAACTCTCTGTCCATCCATCCATCTGTCCACCCGCCATGGTTATTTATGTAGTACAAGGTCTCTAAATTCTGCAGAATATCTCTCTGCCATTGCAACTAAGGGCCAAATCCTATTGTCTTCACTCAGTTTCACTCGGACAACCTCCCTCTCTGTGGTACCTTTGCAACCCGATAGAGATGCAGTGCAGTCTGCATGCTGGCCCTGAGCTAGAACACATTATTGCTCAGGCTGTGGAAAGGCTGATTTGGATCCGTTCTTTGCACTGCGGCAGTCCTGTGCGATCCTTGCCTGGCATGAGCCTCTCATCTCATACCAGCTCCTTTTGGGCTAGCTTTTGTGCAGTGTTAACATAGCCCATAGTTTTTTGGTTTTTTTCTTTCTTGTGGAAACAAAGTGGCTCCTGACAAGATCAGGGAACACATTTGGGACACTGCTCATTGACATTTTACCTGAGGAAAAAGAAGATTACAGCATACTCAAAGTAAATCACACAGCAAAGGGAATGTCCTCATTTCAGACTGCAGAGCAGAGAGCCCGTGTGCTGCAATTGCTAAGGTAATGGTTGCTGCCGCTCAACTGTTTCCTCGAAATGCAGTCACTCTGCCTTTTTATTTTTGGGCACTTTTGCATGCATAATGATATCCATCCATTTAAAGGCAAATGTCCTCTTAGTTTTAATGGGCTTCTGTTCATGGAATACTGGCAGATACTGTCTTTACTTTGAATTTTTTTCTTTCTTTTTGTAATTTGGAGCTAACAGTTGACTTGGCATGACTCTCCTGGAAGCACAGGGTACCTGTGCCCTCCAAGCAGCTGCTCAGCATCTTCCAGAACAGGACTGCTCTGCGTAAATTGTGGAAAATATAAATTTTTATGGTGTAAGTGTTTTTACAATGGATTTATCACATAAATAAGGACTGGAAGAGACCTTGTTGGTCAGTTAATTTACCTCTCTGTAATAGGTTATTCTCTAGAGTGCATTTTCTAGATCTATGGACAGTCCAATTTTAAATGTCACAAATGGCGGGGTTTGCATAACTTCTTACAGGTGAATTCATAACCTGTATGACCTCAGTCACCTTTCAAATATTTACGTGTTCTCTTCTTCCTCACTTATTTTTATTTAAGTTGTCATGATGCATACAAGCATTTAATTTTCAGCATTCATGAACAATCTATTTTCTCCCTGCCTAAGAACATTTTCAGGCCTTTCCAAATCTCTGTACTTTTTGCCACTATCCTTTCCTATTAATTCGTCCTGTCAAATTAGATGCGCTGTAGTTTTAAAATACTCTTTTTTGTCTTCTACTGTCGAACTCCACTCCATCATGCAGTGCCTAACCTGTTGCCTCTGTACCCAGTGTTATGGGTGCGATACTTATTATTTAATGTCTGATGCAAAGGTTGAGAAGACATATCTGTGATTTTAAAAGGACTGAATCATTTCCAAGTGTCCATTTCACTTACATAGCAATGTATGTGGTAAACAGTGTGTTACAGAAAAAGCACAGTTCTGAGAAAGAAAGTTTCAAGTAATAGCTAGCCAAATTTAAGAACTTTCTTTTCTTTCTTCTAAATTACAGCATGAGATATTGCTTTTCTTTTCACTCACTATTAATATTTCTGTTCCCTATACCTCTCAATTAAACATCATTTGTGAATTTTCCTCCTTTTTCAGATCATTAATAAAGTTTACTGAGTTTGATTCCAAACAGTCTTTTAGAGTATATGGTAATTGTAGTACTTTATGTTATGGTGCATCTTCAAAGATGGATTTAATGAGTCACAGAGCCTACCTGTAAAATTGTGTCTGGAATGAGTTGAAAGGGGAATCATATTTTTTTAAAACAAAGATATTTTTTGCAGAAGCTCTGAGTAAAAAAAAAGGCAATATTTCTTAAATCTAGCTATCTCCAAGCTTTGCTTTTTTGCATTAATTTTTTATTTAAAAGTTTTTCATTCCACTTGGCTTGCGAACCTTGTAATAAAGTGCTTCTAGGATCAAAGGAAGCTATTTTTATAGTATTACCTCATTTTCTTTTATTAAAATTGAGAACAGCTTTAAGTTATACATGTATTTGGTCAAAATGATAGGACCCCTAACCATAGTTTTCCTAAGGCACAAAGGATGGTTTAAGCTTTGGGTGACAGTTGTTTAGGGGGGCACGGGACCTCATCTGGAACAAAACAATGCCGTTCTTTTGTGCAGTGTCAGAAACTCTCCATGGCATTTTCGGAAATCCCATCTCCTAGGCAATAGCAATATTTTCATTTGATGTAATTCCAAAATAAGGGCCTTGCCTTTCATTTTATTCATTGCAGTGGAGTTTAGGGTGCTCAGGAAATGAAGGCCAGGGCCCTAGGTAATAGTCTATTCAGGTCAGGAAGGCTAATTAATATGCAGACACTAGCTATGTTTCTAGTGTTGTGTTAGAAGACTTGGTTTATTTGGTCAATGACAAGTGCAATCTGAGGGAGGGGATTCAGCCTTCAGAATGGCAATATTTACTCACACCTACACATGTTAGAGGGTGAGGACTGTCCCCTATATATGTTTTAAGATAATGCAATTTTTTTCCAAAAGCTACAGCTGAGAGAGAGAGAGAGAATCTGTATTATATACTGGTCTAAACAGAGATTAAGAGAGATAAGATTTGAAATTTATTCCATCATTCCTTTACAGATTTCCCGTTAGACTTTTAATAAGGCACGTAACCCTTAGAAGCCATGCTCTTCTGTGAAAGGTGTGTCACAGTAACGCCTATTTCAAATATGTATGTGTTTAAAAGACACCGGGGAATTCAGTGAGAAAGAACTATAGCAACATATATCTTAAAGACTTCATCTCTATTATTCCTTTTGGAAACAGAAAATAAAAGTCACACAAGGCTTATTTGGCTCAGAAGACAATTCCAGGTGCAATGTACCATGACATATCAATCATAGATAATATCACAAGATACTGGCAGAGGTCCTTATGATTAATATAGTTCTTGATCATGAAAGTTGTCTCAGTGGCTACAAGGTCATTCAGGCACTGCCAGACCATATTTGCCTGCTACTCATGTTGTTTACATGCAAGCGTGTACCCATGTGCCACTGCAGGCCAAGGTCGTAAGCACGTGTGAATGGCAACACTCCAGCCTGCGTATTGCACTGAGCACTTTGTCTTAGGTTAGGCTCAGGCTCCCTCTGTCCGTTGAGTTAGGGACAAACAAATTTAATATATTGGAGCCCAATTCATCAGGAGGTCTCCCAAGCTTGGCTTTTCCTGATCACAATGAATGATTTGGACCTTTGTTATAGCTGGGATAGTAGTCAGCCATGTTCGGTGTGGAACACGTGGGTCATGGGTCTGGCATAGTTAAGTCTGGTCTCTGGTCTGTGCTTCTGTTAACATCACGGAACTCATAATTGCTGAGCACAGTACCTTACCTGTAGAGTTAAATCTAACAAAAGCAGCATCGATAGCAGGGTAATACCAGAAGATGTATCCATGTCTGTAACAATCTATTTCTGGAAGCCACTTCACTGCAAACCATTTGCATGTTAGACTCATAAAGCTACTTGTGGATTTAAGAGATGTTACTCTCATTAATGATATATAAGTAACGTGAGTCAAGACGTTGCTTGTCACTTTAGTAGAACAGAAGCCGGCGGCTGGTCTGAGGGATGGTGTCTTCAGAGTGTGTACAAGAAGGTACTTAGTGAAATACAAAAAATATCAGCCATTTCTGCCCAATCCAGACACTGTTATTTTACAGACTTAGACTTTTAGAACAAAACTGAAGCCTGACAGCTAAAAGTACAAAACATTTTACTTTATCTTATCATTCAGTGCTTCTAAAACACAGCAACAGAGAAAGAGCCTGGAATAATATAGCCAACAGCCTGACTGAGGGCTTCCTAGCATCAGTGGAAACATTTATATTGACCTCACTGGCATTTGAATTTGTCCTCAAATTACTTACATTTTTGCAGTTTAAAAACTCACGCTGATTCCTGTACCACATCTTTCACCAGAAATATGTGGATATAAAAATTTGTATTTTCTTAGAAAACCAATAAATAGTACATACTTGTTGTGTCATTCATTTAAAATTCTTACAGGATTAAACATTCGTGCTTCCTCTAATTTGTATACTGTTTGCTTTTTTTCATCTGGAGGTAATAACAGGGCAATAAATATATCTCAATTCAGTGGATGTATAAACCAGATTGTTAAAAAAATGTCTTCAATTTAGGTTTATTTACACAATTTTACTATGTAGAAGTCATTTATAGTTATACACATTTTAGAATAAGGACTACTGTATCCTGCTAAGGCAAAACTTTTCATGTTTTTCTACTGTTTGAGAAGACTTCTTTTTTCCTGTCCTTTGTTAACATTTCAGAGTATAAATTGATTAGGAATGTTCTGAATTGATGGAGACTTTCGGTTTTGTTCTTAAAATTTAGCTCTTAAAGTACATTTTCCTGTACGAGCTTTTGATATATCTGTGGCTGCGTTTCTGTTACTCAATATGAATAATGTCTGGCCACTGGATAGACATATATCTATTTACAATAAAAACTGACGTATTAATTATTTCATTCAGTAGACAAGTATCATCATAAAGGCTGGGCTTATACAACATAGCAGGCATCACAGCAAAAATCATAAATACTGTAGTTCTGTTTAGCTTGACAATGGCAGGTAATAGACTATCATTTCTGTTCCCTTAGCTACTGTATCCTTTTCTATCCATCATTCTTTATTGTTATTATCACACTTATTTCAGCATTCTTATATCAGCAGCATTTAGTGACATTGCGAAAACATGGTTCAGAAAGGCTGAACTTTTAATTGTGATGAGAAATAAGTTAGCTTAATTATTCTATGTAAGTAGAAAAGATGTGGTTTGTTCTTCTTCCTAAGTCCTTCCTTCCTAATCGCAATTCAACACCCTTTTTAAGCATTGCTATGTATGAACTTCATGCTGCTAGACAAATAAATTCTTTGGAAAAATGCACATTTTTATTTGGAAATAATGCCATCTCTTTGTTAGATTTGCAGCAATCCTATTTTGCCTCTACTGTTTTTAAGTCGAAAATGAAAAATTATATAGAAGATGTTTGTGCATCATATTGTGCTGAATGGTATGTAGGTCAGCATGCTGCACCATAGCAGATAAGGCACAGTGAACAAGTGTTCTATGTACTTACAAGCAAATATCAGTCATAATAGAAGTAGACAGATCTACAAGAGCGTTTTGGCTTAGGAAATGTTTCTTGTCATTAGCATTTAAAAAAAGCTATGAGATTCAGGCCTATCAGCACCGATTCACAGCAAAGCCTGGCTTGCACAGGTTGTTATCTGTTCAGTACAGAGGTGCAGCTGGTTAGCAAATGGATTTGCAGATTTTTTTTTTTTTTAGCAGGGATGAGTAAAAAGGCAAAGAATCAGGTACTTACAACCCATTCAGAATGTAACAATTTTGTTTGTGTTATAAACCAAACCTTCTGTTTTTTGCAAACTGCATTATTTTTAGAAACAGAACCAAGAAAAAACGGCTGATTTAAAAAAAAAATCTTTATTCATATTCCAGTTTCCCTAAGGGCTCCAATATCCATGAAGTAATACCAGCAAAGGGAGCAATGAAGACTGCAGACTTCCATGATTCAGTTTACGATGCTGCTTTATTGTGTTAGCAGTCAAGTCAAAAGGCAATATCTAATATTTTTAATTTTTTATTTCTTCCTCTATGTGTTCTCAGAAACGTGAAGGGGAAAATATATGACTGATACCCTAATGCTATGGCTGAAGGTTAGGGTAATTTTTATTTCATGTGAAAGTGGAATCATTCCTCATGGAGATAACAATCAGGGCTGATACTGAAAGTAGCTCAGTTGTACCTCAGTTGTAGGGTGCTGTTCTGCATAGCTATTTTGGTAGGGGTGGGTTTTCTTTAAAAGGAAAGATGCTGCACATGAGCTAATGGGACTGATTATCCGGTACGTGAATGATCTTCATCTCAGATGGCAGAGAAAAAGGCTAAAAAGTGAATGGAAATGGTCCCCTGAGAAAGCTTCCCCGGCCGAGGTGGGGCTGGTGAAAGGGCTGTGCGGGTGTGTGTCCTCCTGCCTGCGCTGTGTGTAGAGGGAGTGACCAGCACACAGTGCCCCAGAGAGGACCATCGCTTCTGCTTGAGCTTCCACCTGAGCTCCCTGGGGCCCATAACAGGAGGTCAGTGCGGAGGCCTACGTGTTGAAAGGACCGCGGGATGATTGCTGACCTGCCTCCAGCGCTTCTTAGCTGAAAATCAGCTCTATAGTGCGTGAACTTAAGGAAAATAACTGTACTTAGACAAATCATATGGTTACAGCCAGCATCTTTTCGTCGTGGATCTTGGAAACAGGTTTCAGACAAAGCTCATATTTTTAACAGCATCAATATTCACTGAAAGGAGGATGGGAGTAGTAGCATACCTGAAAATATGAGGGCTGGAACCACCTTTCAGTCAATGTGCATGTGAACTCTATCAGATATCTGGGGCTGAAACATGACAGCTTGCCACTGAGCCCGTCAGCAGAGGTGGCAACCAACCAACCAACAAACCAACCAACAAAACAAGAGAAAGGACTATGCAAGAGCTCAAACATCTCAAACAGTAAACAGAAATGGAGCAAGCGAGTCACCGGGCCTCCTCGACATGTTTTTATCAAGCTATCAAATTGCTCCAAATTTTAGAGCAGTGTTAAAAGTATTTCTCCTGTGTATGAACAAAATATTAACATTTTAGGAACACTACTCTTGGATGGTGTCCAAACAGGAAGGTACCAGAAATGTGTACATTAAGGAGAGCACTGCTGAGTCCCTGCAAGCAGAAAACCAAAGCTTAGAATGAAAGGAATAAATACTAGCAAACAAATATGAATGAAATAATGTGATTGAATATGTAGGGACTATACCAGCTCCTGAAACTATGAGGTGAAATATATAGTAAATATTTATATTACTGACTTGGAAAAGGGAAAGAAAAAATATTTATGTCTGGACAAGTGAAACCAGAAAGGTATCATAAGTAAAGTGCCACAGAAAGTAGTGCAGCTAAATATTTAGGCTTTGATTTTTCAGAGAGAAGTGCTAAAACTAGACAAATAAATGTATCAGGTGAATATAATTCAGAACAGATTATGTTGTTGCATTTCTGCTTTTTAGGATACTGCTGCCTTATTTAATGTTTTATACATGTGAATCCAGTGGCTCGCTAAGTGTGAATCTCCTGACAGTATTTTCTGGTAAGAATGGAAACAAGAGAAGAGCCTCTCCAAGTTAAGTTACTTATGGTGTCTACTAGTCTTCTGTAAAATTAGCTCAAATTGCCAAGTCAAAATTATTCTCTGAATTTCCTGTTCTAAATTCAGCTCACTGAATTTAATGGGTATTCTGTGGGTGTAACAGAGAGTAACTTTTGGCTCTGGAGCTACAAAGAGAAACATCTCCGACATGATTTTTGTAGCTTAGTATCTTACACTAAGCATCTTACTTTAGTGGCAGGTCTCTACAAGCGTATACTTTGCCATTGACTGGCGTAGCAAAGAATGTATAAAAAGATAAGAGGCATTTATAAGCTATAGCATTGATAAGGTTCTCATTCCTGTTCATGAAAGATGAGAAAGATCCCCCAGCTCTTACATATGTTCAGTAGCAATACATGATCTGGTGGACAGAAGGAAGTAAGAGAATTCTATGCAGATTTTTTGGAGGTGAATATCCTACAGTATAATCATTGTTAATGCATAACCATATGGGAATCTCTGTGCAGTGAATTTAAAATTTACTTTGCTATTGGTTTAACCTAAGTTTTTCAATAAAGTATTCATATCTGTATAGATTTTGTAAAGTATTACTTTAATGGTCACCTTAACAAAGTTTACCTACTGGTGGAAAGTAGATACCATTATCCTGAAAAAGCCAAAGTAGGAAGCCATCGTTTTCCCAGACTGGCTGAAGTTCACATATCAAAAATAAGAGCAGCAGAGATACTGAACCAGTTTGATAGAGAAGTGAAGATGTAGTGCAGATGACCTGGACATAAGTGTGAACTTCAGAGGTTTTCAAAATGGCTCCTTCTCAATAAATATAGCACATCCTTTTCATTTGCCACCCTCTTCTCTTTGCCACTACCTATCTAAACAAGTGACAGTATTTAACATCCTGGGAGGCGGGATGGACTTTGCATACAGAAACCCAAGGTCTCACACACAGAGGGAAACTTGCTTCAATTGCAATGTATTTATATCAATTCATCAAATAACGAAATGTAATTCTGTGCCAAAGCACAATTTCAAGGGATACAATAAGAAATGTAACTCACTTCAGGGCCAATTTATAGATCTAATAGTATCTCTTTTTTATAGTAACGGAGATATATTTGATAGCGCATATAAATTTATAAATAGTATAACATTTCAATGAAAAATCAAGGATGACATGCTAGAAATCAGTAGGAAAACTCCCATTATCTACAGTGGGCTGGATTTTACCTAGTGAAACAGCCATTTAAACCAAAATTATTGTCTCTTTCTAATGAGCCAAATTCAGTGTAATTCTTTGCCTCTTTGTCTCACCATAAGTTTGACATTTTCAGATTGTTTTGGAAAACGTGTCTGAGGCACACTAGGAGATAGTTTAGTTGCAAGATCTTGCATTTGTCAAGTCCACTTATGAAATCTATTGTCTTAGTAAGGCGTGACCAAAAATCATTGCAAAGCTCAGAGCGTGAATTAAGGAAACGCCACTTTGCTCACACTGTAAACCTGGTCCCACCCCAGGGGAATAGGTGAGAACAACAGCAGAAGACTCAGGGTGTCTGTGCTGAGCACTGACCATGTAGGCAGCGTTGCGTGAAGCGTGGGCAGCAGGAGAGGCTGGCTCGGGCAGCCGTGTGTGGTTTAGCCCTTGAGCCTGCCTGCTCTCAAGGGCTTCCTGGCAGTGGCAAAATGAAGGAACGTCACCTGCAAGGGACAGATACCCTCAAGATATATTCAGTGCTTTAACAGCTGCTGCCTGCAGAGAAGAGCTGCAGGTCTGCTGGGGTAGAGTGAGGTGGGTGCAGAAATAATGCAGGTAGAGACATTGTGCACCATGATTTTGGTATTATGCACGAGGCAGTTTTGGATATTCAAAGCTGTTCTGTGTGTCAATAATGATGCAAAGTCTTTCTTTCTTTCTGACCTGCCCCACTTTTCCCACTGATGCACGTAATGAACGAGAAAAGATCGTGGGGCGCATTTGCAGCAGCACTGTAGCTGGCTATTCGTGTTTAGAAAACAGGGGTCAGAACATCAGCTGTTGTAAAATGGCGTTGCGCCACTGCGATAAACCGAGTTATAGCAATTTGCAACAGCTGAGGTCTTGGACCTAGATTTTTAGGAACATTTGATTAAACAATATTAGAGCAAAACTCTGTCTTAGCCAGTTCTACGTTTTACCTGCAACAGTGACCTGTACCTGATGTCTCAGAGGGAGAAAAGTAAAATAAACCACAAAACAGGAGACAATTAGTCTGATGAATGTCATGCAATTGGTTTCCAAAGCTGGACAAGTCAAGCCCATACATGTAAATAGAAATCCACTGATTTTTTCATTTCAAAAGCATATCAGCAGAACTTGGTCTTGCTTGCACCAGCACTGCTGGTATCACCGATGAGTGACAGCAGGATCAGGGCTTTACTTATCACAAAGCTAAATTCAGCCTTACAGCAAGTGGAAGAAGAGGTGAGAGTTGATATGGAAATACATCTAATAATCTCATTTTAGGTTTTACATTAGTTCACTGTAGCTGCTCTTAAGTATGGTACTAAAAACTGATAAACCAAATTCTTTTACTAAGGACTGATGGAGGGCACCTGCTTTTTCCTGTATTATATGAAGTGCACGGAAGGAAAAATAAATAACAAAACAAGAACAGCTATAAAAAGGTAGGCAATGAAAAATGACTATGTTCAGGGATAGAAAACAAATGCCAACCAGCTCATATCTGGTATGGATAAAGAATGTTATACATATTGTCTGTAAGCCAGCGTATACAACACATTACTCTTTTAAACATTATGCGTCAAATTTGTAAAATCCTTCACACCTTCTTTTTGCTCAGAATATATTGTGATTTATCTAGAGTCAGTCAGGGGTAGGATTTTTAGGATGTGTCCAATTTTGAATAATTCTATTTCCATTCAAAGCGGAAGTTCATAATCTTAACTCTTTTAGAGCTATCAGTGGAACTTACAGCATTGACACAATGGGAAAAGAGGCCAATTTAGAGCAACTTTAAAAACTACAAACACGACATGCAATTGCTTGATGGTTACATTATAGTTACATTTGCACTTTTAAAACTGCAGGTACAATTAATGAAACATGGCTAGGACATCCCCAGAAAATTAGATGTGTTGCTGTGATTTGATAGAGTGCTTCAATCTATGTTTGAAAACAAGGAATAGGTGAGGAAACGGACTAAGAGGAGAGGAAGAGAAGAGCTTGAAGGTGGCAAAGAGAAAATGTGGTTAAACAGAATAATGAATGTCTGGGGAGGGAGGTAGTATAGATACCCTTAGTAGATGTAATTTATATGTGAAGCTGTACCTTCTAGAAGCTACCAGGAGACAGGCTGATTCCTATCTTGGTAGCTTGACTTGAAAAAAAGAAGGGTTTCAGCCATTTGTTACCTCGCCTTGCTTGGCATTTTATTCTACCTAACATTTTAGTCACACCAAAAAAATCCTTATCACAACCCCCAAAAAATCCTCATCACAACCCCTGGATGCAGTCTTTCTGTTTCACCATTAGATCCCACCCCAGTATCACCAAAGCAATGTAGCAGTATTTGGAATACCTTTCTTCGTTACCTTTAGGTCTCACAATAATGACTTTTAGTCCATAGTCAGCATCTAGAGATGTCCGCATTACTGTGTGGGGCTCCTGTCTCAAAAGACATTCCAGAAACGAAAAGCAGCCTTCGCTGGATAATTGGCTCAGTCAGCCCTTTTGCAGGCTTCTTGCTCATCCCAATTCCTTTTGGCTGTTTGCTCACATACAAACAATAGAACGCACTATCCTGGTGTGAGACAAAGGCTTCCCAAAGTAATGCACTTATGCAGGCATTCTCAGGAAATAACAACGTCTGAATTAAACAACTCTGCTGGATTGTAAATGCGGGAAAGCACATACACATGTGTATAAATACACACTTTTAGAAATGCTCCTTTGGCAAATTAATAACCTAAAGACTCCCAATACAAAATAAACATGCAAGTAGTGATTTATATAAAAAACATTTCCTTCTGCTTAAAGTGTCAGTTCGGTGCAAGCAGAGCAGAACAGGGCTTTTAAAGAGAAGAAGGTGAAGCCCTTACAGTGCTGTGCTGCTCCTCAGCATGCAGTGACACAGGGGTTCATGCAGATACTTTTTGAGTAATTGCTCACGTTGTAAAACAGAGGCTTACAAGCTGGTGTTTTGTAATTTGGTTATGAAATTAACTGATTTGTGCACGTATTCCTGTAGATTCAAGTATTTTATCAGTATGAAGTGCAAGGCATGAAGGCCATTCCTGTGCCACAGCTGCCTGAAGTGTGTATGTGAGGCAAACAAAATGAAGTAAAAAAGAAATTCACTCACAACAAAAATTCTGTAAAGGGAAGGGAAGCTGTCCTTGATGTTTGAGCTTGTCTTGCTTTACGCAGGAATTCTGTTGTTACTTTTGAAAATGTAAAAGCGGTTCCAAAGCACATTGGCACGTGCATGAAACTGCAATACTCACTTGGCACTGCTCGTTCCCAGTGCTGGCAGTGTGGCACATAGACCTCTTTAGCCTCTTCCTCTGTTGTTTTCTGCACAAGAGCCAACCATTGTGGCTACTCATGAGGCAAGGCTGGCAGCTGAAGAACCCAGATGCCAAGCTCTGGATTGTAAGTCTGTTCGGTTTGTGGCTGGTCTCTTCCCTGGCATCTGCCCTGGCATTGCAGCAGGCTGTGTAACCGTCTGTGGAGTTGGGTTCAGGATTAGTCTTCTGCTGGATAGCATGCTCTTCTGGTCACTGTTTGCCTTTCGAATTACCCTTGATTATGAGGAATGTGTTTCTCTCATGCTCGCTCCACCCAAGACGCGTGTGCTTGTGCAGTGCTGTCTGATGGCTGAAAAGGGGGTGCTCCCCTTCATCCGAACAGGATGTTTCCTGCTTTAGATCAGAATCCGGTGAATTTCAGCCATGTAAACCCAACCATCTCCTCTCAGCCAGGAAAATTTTCAAGCTGAATGTGATAGCACACTTGTTTGTCTTTTATGAGGATGAGGCCCCAGGCCCCAGCCCCCAAAGCCTGAAGACTGCCATCGCTGGTTTGTATTAGCCCACATGCCCACAAGATCCTCTTTGGGCTCTGGCTGATTTTTAATCCACTGTCAGTGTCACAGCTGAGCAATATGAGGTGTTTGTCTCTCCTGTGGTGCATTTAGTTTTGACATCCAGAAAATTTAGCAGGTGATTTAAGCAGGGAGACTTCCAGGACAATAGAAACCCTGCTAGTGTGCGCCTGAAGGGGTAAACTGTCTTTTTTTGTGGTTTGTTAATGTAAAGTTGTTATACCTCTTGACAGCAAGCCTTAATTTTTAATATATATTCTCCTACCTTTCTTCTCTTGTATTTAAAGAATACCAGCTGACCAGAACCTGTCTGCCTCTGGATCAAATTTCTTTGTTGCCGCATCTGCCTCCTACTGGGAGGAGCACGGCTCTTGCCACACTGACAGGACACTCACCTGAAGCCTGATTTTCGAAGGGCATTTCTTTCCTCTAGAGCCCCCTCTACCTTATATTTGGATTGGTGTAGCTCCAGATCCCTGCATGCATGTGTGCACATCATGAGAAAGGCAGGAAAAGCTGGTGAAAAGACCTTGATGTGAAGCCTGTTTTGAATCCTTCTAGCATTTTGAGGTTGCGTTTATAGATGTTGCTAAAAGAATTTTGCTAAAAGAAAGTATTTGTAGTGAGGAAACAGATAAATGGGTTGTTTAGCAGTCCATTTGCTGGTAAGCAAGCCCACAACAGGTACAAGAAGGTTGTGCCTAATACAACATTTGCGGGGGCTAAGCCAGTCTGAGGCTAATGGACAACATGAGAGCTCATACACTTTTTGTAAACAGTATCTCTTATTGAGACTTCTGGGAATACTGGGCTAGAGGAACCATTGGCTTGGCCCAGCAGGGCATTTCTTATCTTCTCATGCTGAACGCCAGCATGGCTGTAATGATATGTGGGAATGGAGACGATACTGCACTGCCCGAGTTTCTTCTTTTCCCTCTCATATTAGCTGATACTTCAAGCGTCTCATACCCCTTCATATTTCATACAGCTAGCAGAGCAGAAATGCAGGAGGGATGCAATACAGAATCACAGAATGACAGAATCATAGGGCTGGAAGGGACCTCTGGAGATCACCTAGTCCCACCACCCTGCCAGAGCAGGGCCACCTTAGAGCAGGTTGCACAGGAACGCGTCCAGGCGGGTTTTGAATGTCTCCAGAGACGGAGACTCCACCACCTCCCTGGGCAGCCTGTGCCAGGGCTCTGCCACCCTCAAGGTAAAGAAGTTCCTCCTCATGTTTAGGTGGAACTTCCTGTGCTTAAGTTTGTGCCCATCACCTCTTGTAGACTGCAGCTGATGCCCCAGAGGCGCAGCCGACCGCATCAGGAGAGAGATTGTCACACCATCTATCAAAGCCTGCCACGAGCATTGTGTCAGCTACCGAGTCAGTTCCATCACATCCAGACCTACTACATATTCAGTCCATCTACAGTTTTTCCAATACAAGTCGCTTTCAAAACCATTTCTGTTGGGAGCTGGAAGACTCTGAGAAAGGCCAGTGTCCATGTTATTCTTTCTGACCAGAGGCAAAGGAAAAGTGGCTTTTTGACAATTCATCAGATTCTGTTTGGACCAGGGAACTTTACTGTGGTATTGTGCCAAGCTACAATGCCAGCTTTCAGTAAGATGTCACTAGATAATATAAACAGAAATTGCATACTCAGAATATAATTGAACAATGCCTTTCCCAGTCTTTTAAGAATTAAGATCTTCTGTAAACCTCAGAAACATAATGGTGTGTCTCATGAGCTGTTCCCAGTGAACAAGAACCCTATTAATTTATTTTCTAGTGAGTACCAATTTTAATATTATTAAACCCAGTTCTCTTTGTTTATAGAATACATTTTTCCTATCATGAGGAAATAAAAAAATTTCAGAATCCCAAAATTATCAATTTGTTTTAATAAGCTTCATCACAAGAACCTGTTGGTAATTTCTAAGGTGTAATTTGCTTTCACTTGGAATATGAAGTAACTCATAAAATTTTGAAAAAAAGTTAATTTTGTAGATCTAGTTTGGATTCTACTTCTACCTCTGACAGCAAGTACAAATTCTGGCAGCAGTATGCACAGGTAAGTGAGCAGAAGCATTTCCCACTTTGAAACTCACACTGCATAAAACCCTATAAACTAAGTAGTCATAAGCCTCTTGTGTAGCCTGTACTGCTAAGGTTTATCATTCACAGCTTCTAACCTAGTGATGGCTTTTAAATCTATTCTGAAGGTGTTCCATGCAAATCTTCTGCAGAAGACCAGAATAAGGGAACATAAGCAGTTGTGCTGGTTGTGGGGAGCCAATGTTCATGTTAAAGAAGGTTGTGACCCGATGGATAGAAATGGCCTCCTGCCCTGAAGAATAGGGTGATGCTGCAGCACGGCTTCAGGGTGCTTTGTGAAGTGCATTGCACTGTGGCTGGGGGCAGAATCAAGAGGTGACTTTAATTTTACCCACTAAATGCACCACACTTATGTTATGGCTGATATAAATCACCAGAGGCAGATGCTCATCATTTTTTACATCAATAAATCCCTTCTCAAAGAATGAAAAGATATATTAGTCATCAAGTCAGCATTTATTTTGAAAATCCAATGCAAACATTATAATTATTTGAAATTATATTTGGTCAACAAATGACAGATGCATGTTAGTGTTACATTTACCTGTTTTCTTTAAGCACGCCATTTTATAAAACATGTAAGTTTGGTCTCTCGTCCCTGAAGGATTTAATCAATAGTGGTTGGACTGTGCTGATAGTGTGTAGTCAAGTTTTTTTGGTACAAACCCCTTTAAGAATAAGTTGGCAGAAAAAAAATTATTTAAAACCTCATTAAAAGGAGCAGCTAAGGTTTGGCACAAACAAATCTCAGTGTGGGAATTAATTCTTTTTCACCAAATTAAAAAATATCGGTTTGTTTGTTTTAAAATGATATCAGTGCAGCAAAAAAAGTCCATACCCCCTCCCCCAAAATATAGCTGATCTGCTGTTTTTGATGCTTTTTTTGTGCTTGTAGAACTCCTATACAGCTTCTATTTAAGAAATTTGGCAAGTGATTAGACCATAATATGTCTAAATGCTTTGTGTATTTTGGAGAAAAAAAAAAAAAGAGCTGAGATAATAAAGCTCCAAAAAGTTGCTGCTGTGTATGTACTGCAAGAGCTTTTCAAAGAAGTTTCATAAGACTTTTAATTAGGTGGCTAAGACTATATATGGTAGATTGGAACTGTTTGGTCTGTGGGGTAAATAATGTGCATTTTAAAAACATTTATAAATACATATTCCCCCACTTGACAGTGCTATTCCAGTCCACTGAGTAAATAATGCATATTTTTTAAAATTCATAAATACATATAATATGTAAAAAGGCTGCACAGATACCGTATGTGTGGGACCTAGCAACTTGGATGATGCTGAAACAGACACAGTCCCCAAGGATAATGATACATACTCTATAACCTCCCATGAAAGTTTTCTTTCAAAATAAAGCAAGCAAGTAAATTCTATAGACCAAACTACACTCAAATAAGATGAAGGCTATGACGCAAACCTCCAGAACTCTGCACAGTCAAAGTAAAGTTTGCCTTTGTCCTCAGAGCATGCTGCTGAGGTTTTTCTCCATTCCTTTCTTTTCCTTCTTGCTACCTTAAGAACAGCATGATTTAAGAAAAGAAGGTCAGCATTCATGTTTCATTTCTTGAGCCCTGTGAGTTTGAATACACTTGGATTATTCATATAGAAATGTTTTATTTCTATTAATTATTTTTCTGGACTTTTAAAAAATTTATTTCTTATTAAAAGGAATATGGGAGTAAACTCAAGCAGCCAGAAAACCCTGGCTTGATGTAGCAAATGCAGAATTATGTGTCTCTAAGAAGTATTCACGAGTAGGTCAGGGTTTTCACTTTTGTAGTGCTTTATATAGCAATATATTGAAGCACACACTTCAACTTTAAGTGTGTGCTTATACTCACCCCTATTCAGCAAAAAAACTTAAGCACATCCTCTTATCTACTTTAACTGGAGCATATGTTTATATGTTTTTCTGAGTCAGTGCCTGAAGTTACACCCATAAAGAAGCCCTGACTGAATCTCTGTCGTCAACATTAAACGTTATTAAGGTATGTGGACCTGCTGGGAGTTGTGCTATGTGGCTGTCAACAAATCTGCTCCCTCCTTCTTTGAGCGTTTGTTCACAGGTATGCAATAAGGTGTGCCCACTGGGAGCAAATTTTGCCCAACCTGAATGGCAGCACTTCATGTCACCCTGAATTTTATATGGTGCAGAAGAAAACAAGGCCCCAAAGAGAGACGGATAGCAAAATTGTCCATAAAATTGTAGGGAGCACATCTGAGAGGAAATGTTATGAATTTTAACACTGTTTTTTGTTTTTTTTCCCCCCTTCTATACAGAGATCACCTTCATGTGATCTAGTTCCTTAGTTAAATTATTCCTGTGTGTATCTTTACGTTATTTTCTTAGCTTGTAACTACTATATTTCTGCACAGTTTTGTATCTGCTAGCCCCAGCATTTACAGCCTACGAAAACCTCATAAATCTACTTCATTTTTCTAATAAGACATGAAAGTCCTTAATTGGCCTTAATGAAATGCACTTAAAGGGCAATAAACGTGTTTAAGCCCCTCTTTCAGGGTGAGCTACAGTACTCTCACTCTGCTCTGTTTTAGCCTTTGTGGTAATTAATCACTTATTCATATGTGGCACATCAGTAACAAGATCAAGCAACTACTGCACAATTGCATGATAATAAGCTGCTCATATATGTGTCAAGATTTAGCAATCCTTTTTAAAGCCTAATTTAAACTCATTTTACAACTAAGCAGGCTGCTTCTCTGAAGTATTTCTACCCAGTATCTTTTTTACATATTTCTGCTGAAATGCCATCTTTTTATTTTGTTTATAGAGCTCCATTTGCCTTAAATCTACTCATGGCACCAGCGTGAATTACAGCAATGTAAGAGCCTTTCCATTGCATTTTTGCAAAGGCTTTATCTTTGATCCAAGACCACAGTCACCCTCACACAGAAGGAAAGGCCACAGAATTAGCACCCAGTAGGATAACTTTTAAAATAAGTAATGAATTACAGTGAAGGTTTATTTTCCAGGAGGCTGAGGCTGTATCCCCCATGAATCTCATGCTGCTCGCCTCCATCACTGAGCAAAAGAACAATCTGGGTGAGGGGACTCAAAGTTCTTTCCTGGGAGCCAGGCTTTTGATTCCTAGCAATGAACCTGCTCCTAAAATCTGGGCTCTGATTTGTATTTGCTGTGATTTACAGAATTTCCTTCTTCAGATGCAGAGCAGTGTATACATAAGAATTTGAGTTCAAGTAACATGGGCGAATGATCTTCTAGCTCATTCTAGAAGATAGAACGTCTTCTAATGATCCACTGCCCAGAGACGAAAAACAACAGTACCGAAAATGTTTGTGAGAAAGATACTCACTTTTACCAGCTAGGTGATGTACCCCACGGTGACATATTCATAGTAAGTGACCTGAGCATTTATTTATGGTTTTCAAACAAACAAGGGATCAAGTCAGTGCTTACTATGTACAGTGAAAAATGGGAAAAGTATTTGCATGTTGCTCTTCATGGATTATCTCGGGTGGAACTGTTGTTAAAAAGTTTCAGTTTTGGAGGTCTGGAGCCTATTTTGTATGAACTTATTTCGCAACAGCAGTCAATAAAGCCTGCAAAATCATATTTGGATTTCTGATGGGCATTTTATGTCTTGTAGGCATTCACAGTTGATCAAAAGTGTCCATTGTTGTATTTGATCTACAGGAAGTGGTTTGTGTTTCTTATTATGAGTGCAGGCACTTAAAATGCACAGGCATTTTAAAACCCCTTCTTAATCCAGCCCCCCACAGTAACCTGGATATGGCAAAAACATAGTCATCTGTGCTTGTGCCTGTGGGAATATGTGTGTTGGCTGTGGTAAGATTGTCAGTAAATCTAGAGACATGCCCTATATTTTGGCAGATCAAGATCAGCACCCATGTATGTTTTCTATTTCGGGCTCCATGTTAGTCTAGGGAGACAGCAGAAGGTGGAATACCAGCCCTCTTCCTAGTCATGGTCCCCATGCAAAGAAAATGGACCCATAGCATCTTCTGTCTTTAGGAGCTTGTGGGAGGTGCTCTGGTGGAGGAAACTGTTTCCAAAGGGGATGGCACTGTACTTTGATGAGGAATCTGTCACAAGCCAGTTGGAAAAAATCTTTTTGTTATAAAAGCAGTTTATGTTACATATTGCTAATCACTTAAAACTCAGAAGCAGAATGCAGCAGGTTTTTTGTCAGTCTCGAAATACCCCCATACCTAGAGTTAAGCAGTTTGAGGAAAGAGCCAGAGTGGAAGAATGGGACAATTAAAACCCCATTAAAGTTTAAACTCTTTTCAAAAGTGGAGGATAGCTAGGGAAGGTTTAAACAGTTCTTCAATCTGTAGCTGCGAGCAATTGGGACCAGCAGGAAAGAAGGCAGTCGGGAGACAGCCTTATTCCAACAGTCGCTCATTCTGCAGCAGTTGATATTGCAAGTACATTGCTAGCTCAGGCAGAGGAAGCTAAGCGATGAAACAGTACCGCAGAAATATGAGAATTTCTGCACTGCAATTAAAATGTAACAGAAAAGCATTTGTTTAACAGAGAATATGAAAAAGAAGGTGGAAACAGTGAAGAGTTTTGGACTTGACTACATCTGAAGACTCCATTTCAATTCTCAAGGCACTCAGTCTCTGATTAGAAACCAGATTGTGCCTGCAATCTGGGACAAGACACTTTGAGGGATGTTATGGGAAATCCTAAAATTAACCCTTGACAAAAGTATTCAGACTTGTCAAGCATGGAGAGCCACCCATTAGGAGAAGCTTATGGGAGGTGATTGGTGCCGTGAGGTGCTGAACGTGGCACAGAATGTAAAATGCTACCTCAGAAAGTAATGAGGATGGGAACAGGGAGGAGAAAGCTACTAGGAATATCCCCAGTACCCACTTTAAGGAATAATTCTCAGCAATAGATGTGAGGGTTTTTTAAACAATAAAAAAGATGATTCGTGAGGTGTTTCAGAAATGTGTATTAGAAGGAATATACAACTGTCATTTAGAGACTGGAAAAATCTTAGAGTACGACTAGAGCATTTTACACTGGGCTCATGTCCTAGCTACAGTATACCATGGAAGTCAAAAGTGTAAATGGGTCAAAAAAGGGATTATGCTACCAAACACTCATCATTTGCAATCTCTTGTTCAAGAAGCCCTTAAAACAGCTTCTGGTGGAAGCCAGCAAGGTATAGCAGAGAATCAGTCAGCTGGTGCCATCTCTCACCCTCTTTCTTGCAACATCCAAGGCTAGTTGCTGTTGGAGGCAGGATATTGGTAAAGATGGACCTTTGATATGACCTTGTGTAATGGCCTTATAGTAAACTGGAAGAGCTATAAAAGCTTCTTCCTATGCCAAATATATAGTCCAAGTCAAAAGGAAAAAAAAAATACTGGTGGCACAGGGAAAATTTGCATTAATTTGTTTATATTGGCTGGAAAAATCCCTGTACTTGTCCTCAACCATTATTTTTATTTTTATTCTAATTATTTCTCTGCAATATTCTACTAGAGAGAGAAAGGTGGCTGCATATCACATCTATACACTTCAAACGCAGTTCATAAATGCCTGATGCTGGATATAGGGTAGTTGACAGGAATTTACACTGCTGAAGCTTTGAAATAAGGTTGTAGATGCATAACTACTGATCCCATTATCCAGCAGATTGTTAGAAAACCACAACTAAAATACTGGAGAGTCTCAATTCAGGCCATAGTCAATCTCATGTCTATTTAGCACTCGTAAATTACAGAACAGCACTAACGAATCAACCATGGGTTATCACTTTGTTCAGCTCTGAACGGAAAACCAGGATACCTACATTGTTACAAAGTAATGTCAGAATCCCCAAGGACTTGGAGAAATAAAAAGGGACAGATAAAGCAAAACAGGATTACTTGGAACTTGGGAATTTCCACCATGCCATGAAAATGATGCTATGTGTAGCTACAACACAAGAAAAGAGGCAGAAATAGCAGTGGTGTCTCAAAAAGAAGCCTCAGGGTTGCAGATCTTACATGTTTTTTTTTAGTTTTTTCATCCCTGAGGAATATTTAGCAGGGATGAATTGATCGCTAATGGGCTTAGTGCTGTCTGTCAGCAACCCTGTTGCTGCAGTTACCTGCACATTACCCACAGGTCTGCAGAAGAGCACAGGGCCACTGGTGCAATCTAGTGCATCTTTTCTTACGTTTGCCTACCTGTAAAGAATTGACTTCAGAAATTTCAAGTTGATTATTCATTGTTACTCTCACATCTAGTGGGAAAAGGAAGATATGTATTTTTTAAGAGGTTTGAGACAGATGAAATAGTTGATAGACGCTTATGTTATACACTGCCTAACCAGGACTCAGGTGTTGAGGAAACTGTGCAAGAAAGACAAGGAGCTTGGTTCTCTCTGTGGCTGCCTAAAGAGTAGGCAACATGTGCCAGATGAGTGGGCTGTACATTTGTGTTCCTGAGTAAGCACCTTGCTCATTTGCAGTAACGTGAACAAGAGCACAGACTCCTGCCATTAGAAAGTTGGCACAATATGATTGTACCAAGTCACATGGATTCAGACCGAAAACCTCACTCAGTTCACCAGGTAGTGGACTGAAATGAATGGAGGGAAAAGCTCTATGGGGGAAAATGGGCATTGGATGAAATCTTGTAAATGAGGACATTTCTGCTCAGGATTAGAGCCAGACTTTTAAATTAGATGGTTGATGCTCTACTCTTTAAAGCCATGCAGAAGTGCAAGTTCATTTGCTTTCTGAAGATTCACCACCTATTTAGACTGGCTTGTTAATGTGATCTTCTATCTATCCATCTTTTCCCTCCAAACAACTTCTGAATTTTTTTGCAAGTGTTAGCTAAAGGTGATAAGACATCATGCCAGTTGGTGTGCTCAGTGCCCTCCATCCAGGGGAAAAATGCTGCTACTTCTCTTGGTGCTGAGTAAAGAGAGAGGAAAAGATGATGCTGTGGGGCAGTCTGATGGAAAGGAGAAAATGAGAGGATGTCTTGAGAGACTCAAGGATTTTAGAATTTTTTTCTGTGCTGAATGTTTACTTTATGGTGTTTAGCATGAAGGCGATACCATATAGGTCAGTGTCTTGGCTCCAGTTATAGCCAGGAGTGGAAGTGTAATGAAGGAAAATAGAGAAGGGAAACTCAGTCTTAGGTTTAGGGACTTTCTGGGAGAAGACTGCGTCTCTGTGATGGACTTTTCTTCAATTAATTTTCCAGTTGGTATTTTGAACTCATTTATGTTTTCCTCATTACATTCTACAGTGTAATTAAGCATGGAAAAGTACGTCCCCTTTTCTGTCTTACAGCCTCTGCTGGATAGAGTGATTCAGTGCCTGCTAGTTGGGATGGTGTGTAATACAGTGAATGACCTTTCCCCATTCAACTTTCCTCATGATTGTCTACTGCTCTTCCACTCGGTCATTTCTTTTTCCAAACTGAAAACTCCTGCTGTATCTAATCGCTCCTCACGTGGCACTCACTCCACACCTCTGGTCGGCTTTGCCACTATCCACAGTGCCTTTTCCGAATCTATTGTAACCTTTTTGAGGTGGCTGATTAAAATATGCAATACATGCAGTATTCGAAATTCTGGGTGAACCAGGCAGTGGCAGAATAATGTTCCCATTTTCTTCTCTATTTCTTTCCTAGTAGTTTCTAAGATTTTACTGGCCTTTTTGGGTGTTGCTAAATGTTGAACAGACATTTTTAAAGTATTGTTCAAAATAACTCCAAGAAATCTTTCCCCGTATTAATACTAGTGAAGAGCCTATGTTTCTGTCTGTGTAGTTAAGATATATATTTTTTTCTGCTTGTTCACAACTTTCTATGGATCAGTGCTTAATTTCACCGCTACTATGCTGTGCAATCCCTCAGTATTGTAAGATTCTTCTGTAACTCTTCAGTCAGTTTTAGTTCTGAGGATCCTGAGAAACTTTGTGCCATCTGCAAACTTTCTCAGCCTCACCATTCACTTCCTCTTCCATATTATTTATAACATGTCGAAGCACACAGGTCTGCGCACAGTTCCCTGCGGAGCTGGTAACCTTCCTCTAACAGGAAACCTCCACTTTATTTTAACTCTTTGTTTCCTGTCTTTTGACCAATTATTAAGTCATCAGTGGACTTTGAGTCTTATTCCACATTGATTTAATAACTTTAAAAGCTTTCAGTGAAGGATCTTGACAAATCCTTTTCTTTCAATCAAAAAATACTTTCTCAGCTGGATCACTCTTACTATTGTCAACACTTTCACAAAATTTTAATGGATTTCTGAGGTATAATTTCCCTTTTCGGAAGCTATCCCAATGTATCATATTTATTTACACCTCTGCTGCCCATATGCCTTATGGATCGTACCAATTTTGACCCTAATGACATCAGACTTGTGAAGCTGTAGTTCTCTGAAGCTTTTCTTGGGGAACCTTTTAAAAATCCATCCCAGTTGGTATTTTTCATTGCCTCATATGAGGAATGAGTTACCTATAATTTTAGAAACTTCCTTTAGAATTGTGACTTTATGAAACTTGTCAGAGTTTATCCTATTTTCTATTTTCCTCGATTTCTTCTGCTTGAATGATATAGGTATATATCCATTTCTTTTTCTTCCAAAATTCTCTTGTACTTTACTGCTTAGACCAAATCAGCTTTCTTGTATTTTAAAAGTCTTTTTTGATAAGTAGCTCATGTATTTTCTAAAGCTAGTGCCATAAGACCTGAAATATTTTGCCATTTTAGACTCTCATTTTAAATTTTTTTTCAGTGTAATCTTTGTCTTTATTTGCATCCCATGTTGCAACTGGAAAGAACCGGCAGTCTATTATTTTCTAAAGTCTTATGATCTGTAAACAAGTCTCATGATTGTGCAGAGGGTTTGATTACAGGGTTCCAGCTAATGGAATAATGAAATTGCTCTGTCTGTGTATCAGTAGCCTCCTAATGACCTATGAGCTTGCTGCCAGTTTCAAACAAATTTGATAGAAGGGTAGATCTGAAATATTATTGTATTTCTAAAGTTTCATGGAAATTGCCTGGGTACCAGAGAGAGACCTCAGCTGAATCATTGCCGTGAGCTGAAAGGCAAAAAAGGTAAAACTCGGGCATTATTTTGTTTGTCAGGAAATGGATATACAGTCAGAACAAGACCAAGTGCTGTCTCTTCCCTGATGAAAAATGTCACAGGGAACATTAGAGAATCTTAGGTTATTATGGTGCTGCGAGAGGTTTTGAGAGAAGGAAGGCATAGACACATATAAAACCTAGTTTCATTAGTTCTTCAGCTTGTGAAGTCAACTTTTTAAAGATTTGAGTTGACAACATGATTAAGATGTGGGTCTAAATTATGGCTCTCTCCAAGAATATTCTGTAAAGAGGGAAGACTAAAAGTCCACTTGCTTGACTCCCTACACTACTTCATCAGGGGAGGCAGCTAGTTCTTCACCCCTCGCAGCAAAACAGCCTTAGAAACCTAGCCCAAAGTTACCCAGTCTTTTGGACTCTGCACCACTGCATTTCTGAAGTGCATGAGAAACAGCAGCTCTCTGTGTGGTCATCTCTGCATATCCCTACTATTTCCTTGTCCAGTCTCTGGCCTTTTCCACCTCATGGGTTCTGAGGCAGTCAAAGAAGACTCCAGCTGAGCCTGATACAGCAAAATAGTGCAGTGTGGAGGGGGATTAGACTTCCATGCGGCAGCCCGGTGTCTGCTGGGAGGGACCCCTTTTTTGGGATGCCCCTGTGCTGCAGTGAGGGTGCTTGAAGGTCACAGCAGGTATCAACCAGACAAGATCATCTAACTCAAATGTTTGCTCTGAACTGAGGTTCCTCTCCTCGCTCACTTAGATGCTGCTTAATCCCATGCAAGATCACCCTGCTAATTTGGAATAATTAGAAAAAAAAACCCAACAGAACCAAACAACTTGATAATATGTGCTAAGGAGAGCTGGCATGATTTGCTTGTCTGTAGCACTTAAAAATGAAAAGCTCCATCAGCAGGCTTCCTCAGTGCCATTCAAGGTGATGTAAACATGCACCAAAAATCTGAATAAAGTCATATTTTTAAGAGTGCAGGCAAAAATTCTGACCTAGTTTAATCAGTCACTGTGCTTTTCTGGTTGTTCTGATTTGTTGTTCATTTACGTTGGGCAGCTGGACAATAGGATTTTGCATGGGCCACAAACAATGAAATAAAACAGCAAGATGTACTGTATTTTACTGAAACATAATATAAAGGGCAGCAGGGGACTAGTCAAAGCCCAATATTCTGAGACTGTAATTTTTTATCACTAGTTTATTTCCTAAACCAAAATGTTTTTGAGTATAAATATTGGATGAAAGCAAAGCTGCGCCACGTTTGTTGTCACGGAGGCAAGGCCTAAACGTACTTTTTATTAGAATTAAATTAATATGGCATAAGTAGTTTTATAGTTTTAACATTTTATTATTATTTATGTTCTAACTGCTCTGCATAAATAGAACTGTTCCTTGCTTCTTTTTGTTTTTACTACTAATAAAAAGTAATAGGTATAATAATTCAGGGTCTGTTTGCATTTCCAGGCACTTTTGTTCTGTCATGTTTACCTACTCAAGGAGACATACCGAAAGCCAGACCGCAAGAACACAAAACGTAGCAGTCACTTTTTAACCAAACTACGTATCTGGGAGCAGGAGGAGCCTGAAGCAAATACTTACAATTAGGATTATTGATGAAAGAACTCTCCAATAAAAAGAAGACTGAGAAAGTAGATGTGTGCAGAAATCTACAAGGATTGCTTTTCAGTTTTATTCAGTGCATTACAGTAATTACATTATAGGTATATTAACAGACGTATTTCCCTAATTACCAATTGATTTCCCAGACTACTCAAAAATGCTCAGAAAAATAACCCTACTTCTGATGGCCATGAAGCCAATTTTTAGCAGTGACAACTTGTTGCATGTCATTCAACAATAAAAAGAGTTCTTAAGAAGTGTGGAAGAATGTCACTATCCCAGATCCAAGACACTAAGAATCCCAAACAATCATCAGAAAACTCATTAAGTCGGATTGTGCTTCCCGGGTCTCTAATAACAAAGGAGCAAGAGTAGATTTCCTTTGCTACCATGTCAGAGGATGTGGTGTAGGAGCAGCGTTTGAACATTTTGAGGTATATTTAGCAGTACAGCTTGGAATATCTAGCAGGAAATAAGTGACTTTCTGAAACTTGTAGTAGTTTTTCCTTGGACTTCCCTTAAGCCAGGAATGTACCCAGCATACATTGTATTGCTAATAGATTTATGCAAAGCAGCCTACATGTAACCTCTTTCTAGTTAACCCTTAAAGGTTAGGCAATGTGGGCTTTTCACCAACACTGACTTTAAAGAGCATCTCCTTCCCAGGCTCTTCATGTTGCCAGTACCTCCTGGGAAAACTTCAGAGGCCTACAAGGTTTAAAACTCCCTGGCCTGACTCAGTCTCTAATTCCTCTCCTCACTGACTCCTTGGGGAAACTAAACAGATTTGGCTTCCCTAGCTAAAGGCAGCTTTTTTGAAAGCCGCCTCAAAACCTTTGAACAGTGACTGCTTAATGCAGAGTGATACCTTTCCCCTTATCCACGACATGGTACCACTTCAAAAGTTTCTAATGCAGTGTCCTTAAACACAAATCTTCTTGCATTCATGGGACCCTAGTGTCTCTTGCCAGCTAAATTCTGTAAATTGCCTTAGCAGAGTATGTGATGCCACTATTTCGATGTGTGGCCTTCAGGTGTTCCTCTGTTCCTGTAAAGGGCATAATCCTCCTTTCATACTTGTGTGGTTTATGGATCACAAACAGAAAGGAGAGAGGTGTGTTTTTAGTGGTTATTAGGTATACTGAGTATAATGGGTTACATCATTATCACTGCCAGTTCTGGTCCCTTCATTCCACTAATACCACAAAAGGCAATTGAATCATGTCTAGTGACTACATAGTGCTTTGCATAAAGTTTATAGAGGCATATAGTTAATATAGGTTTATACAGCTTATTAGCAAACCTAAGGATCACACCTATTGATTAAACAAGCACAAGCTCCTTGACTTTAACTTAGAATCATAGAATCATCGAATGGGTGAGGTTGGAAGGGACCTTTAAGATCATCAAGTCCAACCATTAACCTACCCTGACAAAAACCCCTTCTAAACCATGTCCCTGAGCACCTCATCTACCCTTTTCTTAAACACCTCCAGGGATGGGGAATCCACCACCTCCCTGGGCAGCCTATTCCAATGTTTAATAACCCTTTCCGTGTAAAAATATTTCCTGATATCTAATCTAAACCTACCCTGACATAACTAAAACCTGTAAACATGGGATAAGTTTGAAGCTGTTGGAGCCTGCTTCTGCTTTCACTTACATTAGTATAGCAAACACCACCACAGAAGCCAGCAGAATTGTTACACAGGCATAAATTTACTAAAAGTTAGAAGAAAATTAGGCCCTAAGTCTCCTTTGCTTGAGTCATGTTTTAGTCATTGATCATTTTATCCTCAATTTGGGATGAGCCTCGATGAAATTTTGCACAGCCCTATTGTGTTTGCAATCTAAAAAGAGGTTAAGGAAATAGCCACATTGGGAGGAGTGACAATATGCAAATGACTTTGCAAAGCACATTCATCCTCAGCAGAGTTGTAACATGTCCCATGGTTCTCATTAAGGGTTCTTTGCTAAATCTTTTTGTTTTTCCTGTCTTACTGGAAAATGTTTACTATTCCCAGATACTTACTGTATTTAGCATCAAACTGTAGCTGGAATCACAGACAGCTGCTGAAAATGTTGGTGAGCAAGGAAAAAGCTGCAAACAAATAAAAGCTGAAGGTGGGAGCAGGGTAGGAATTCCCACACCCGGCGTGGTCAAAGGCCAGAGAATGGGATGTACTTTCCCCCATGGCACTGCTCCTTCACATTTTGCACAGTCCCCCTTTAAAAAATTAAATATTCTCTACAGTCCTCCAAACCTGACCATTTCTTAAACACGTATCTTCCCCCAGCATTCGGAAAATGAGTGCTGCTATTATTAATTATATACATTGACATAGAAACTCCCCCCTCCTTCCCAAAGCATCCCAACCTCAGAGTGTCTGAAGTAATGAGTTCCCTCTGGCTGCTGGGGCCACTTGAAGCAAAACATCTGCTTCTTTAGGACAAGCAGGTGTCTCGCAGAATCCAGATGTCCTGCAACACAGAGCAAGGCCTCAAAAAGCGTCTCTCTCCCCTGTACCACCGTTCCTGAGGTAGCGTGTCATTTTCTCAGTAGAGGAAAATCCTGTGGCACCTCAGAAACTGGGATGTGAAATGCTGACTTCCGATGGTGATTGTTGCCAATTTGCTTATTTAATTCCCAGATTTTGCGCATCGGTCACTGAAGAGTCAAACTCTGGCACAGAAACCCTGGTATAGTTTTGTAAGTATAATCCCAGAGCAGAGTAGGTAAGCCTGGGAAGTTTGGGCTATGCCACTACAAGTCTGCATGTAAAAGAACAAAAAAGTAGTGGAGGGAGTCCTGTGTTTAAATTTTGTACTGAAGGTTCAAACCAGCATTCAGCAAGACCTAAAGAGTGGAAATGACTGCTCCCAGCCTCTGGGGGAGTCTTTGTATTTACTTCAATAGATTCTGGATCAGGAGATTCGTACCAGTTTGAAAATGCAAATGCTGGACTGGTACATCCTATTAAAATACTCCAGGCTCAATTACTCATTTCTCTGTTGTAAGTTAATTGACTTTGCCGTATCCCGTTCCCAAAAGGGAAAGTTTCTGTCAGTTTGTACTGTAGAGTTATTGATCTGCATGGTGGCTGCGTCTGAGTCCCTGGAGACATTTTTGAAGGAGGCAGGGGAATCAAGTGCTGCAGCCTGAGTTATTGCAAGCTCACATCGGGTCACATTTTGCTCACCGTCTGAACAGTCTGCAAAGCTCAGGAATACAACGACATTTGGACGGTAAATAAGAAAGGTCTCGCTCGCTATGAGAGTGGGTTTTCACAAGTGCAGCAGATCTAATTTTAAGGTCAGAACCCCCAGGTGTCCTTCCTCCTTGCAACGGACACAGATGCGGTTCGGAGAGAAAAATGTGTTGGCTGGCTCAGCGTGAAATTAACTGCCACACACTGATGTGGGTTTCCTTTATGTGGAGTCGGTGGAACCAGTTACAGCTCAGAGCAAATACAGCCGCTTCTCGGTACATTGTTTATGCTCCATTTCTAGTGGTTCTCCTGCTGGTAGACACTGTTCGGCAACCAAATAGCAGGCTTAATCCAGCCGGTCCGAAAGAGCAGAGTTACGTTGAGGACAAATTTGGCCCCATGGGTCCATGTTGGAGCTATTGGATCTTTTGGATGTTTTGTTTTTCTGTTGGCTTTTGTCTCTTTCATTTGATAAGCCTCTCTTCTTCCATCTGGAATTCCACCTCCTGTGTCCAAATCTGTCTCACTTTTCTAAACTTTAGGAAATAAAGATGAAATGTATATAAGCCAGAAATGAAAGGCTGGCCCCACTGAAGGAAGTAGAAAAACTGAGGCGGATTGAATGAATTCAAACTTTTACTTTCAGTTTTTCAGGTTGAGCACTTGGGCAATCTGGCGTCCAGAAAATACTGCCAGCATGGAAAAAAATTAACTTTTTTGACTATCTGATTTTCTTTCTAGGCCATGCCTATTTGCAGAAGAATACAGAAGACTCTTTTTTCCTCAGTGCCATGATCTTTTCCCCTGCGAAACATGATAAGCAATATTCAGTGATATTATTATATAACTACTATATGATATTTTTGTCTAAAAATCTCAGAGTATATGGCACAGTTAACTGAACATTTTCATTCCTGTTCTAGGGGAGACAGAAACTCAGTGCTGTACATTTCTTGCTCCATGCCACATCCATTGAACTATGGTGAAAGAGCAAATTGTGAGTCCACTGTTCCAAATAAAACTGCCCAAACACACATAACTGTCAATAAGAAGGATGTAAGCAGGTACTTCCCTGGTTTATTTAAATGCCTCTCTGCCAGGCACTGGCAAAGGCACTCTATTTCCCATCTTATGACTTGCATACTCACTCATTTTAAAATTTACTATATGCAAGTACTCAAGCATGTAAGCTTAAAATTCTCTTTCTGGGAGCGTTCATGTGAATAGGAGTCAAGTACTTGAATGTTTGCGGAAAATGAAGACAAAAGAGGCGTAAGCGAATATTTATGGAAATTGACTGTGATATGCACCCCATTCTGTTGGACTAATCAGCACAAGATTGACTTTATTAATGTAAGGCAGCTTGTCCCTCTCCCTGTGTGGAAGCATTAACAGTGGGCTGCGGAGAGGCAACTTGCCTTGCAGCTCCAGAGCAAAGACCAGGAGCAATTCCTCCAAGGAGAGCAATTGCTGCCCTTTGTGCATTCCTGGGACTGCACATTGCTACCCAGGTCTAGGTGAGAGCCCCAGGGATGGGATAGGTTCACCCCCTCTCTCTAATACAATAGTTCCTTTTAAAAACAAGATCATATATTTATTTCCTCATCATAAAACCTGGGGGGGGGGGGGGGAGAAAANGATAAAGCAGACAAGAATACTCTCATTTATTAGGCTTAGGGAGCTCTGATGTTCAAGCTTGGTTCTTGTGGGAACTGAAGATAAGAGAAAAAGCTCCCCACTGCCAGATATAACCTCTGCAGCAGGATCTTTAGAAAAAAAAAGAAGTACATCTGAAAATGTTTTCCTTTGTACTGTTGGGTTTTTTATGTTCCTAGGGACCAGCTACATGGATCTGGGAATTATATGATAAACTTTGGATTTATGCCGTCAGTTCCTATGCCTCTTATTTTTATACTTGCTTAGATTCTGATCTCAGTGCATTGCTACTTTTCACAGTACATTTAAAAAATCCACTTACGCACACCCGGGTTTGATATTTGTCATACCCTAAGGACCACAATCTGTCCAAGAGATTAAATTTTAACAATTAAAAGGAAGGAAGAAAGGAATAAAATTATTACTACATTTCATTTTTTTCTCCTGGCAAACTTTATACATTGGCTAAATAGTACTCTTCCAAATTATGACAGGTATCTATTTGTGCCAATATAGTCTTGAAAAAGTGTGGTCTGGCATTCCCCAGATTACACATCAAAATGTGATCTAAAGCAAAGAGAATGGTGGAATTGATTTGACAAGCGCTGAAGATCTCTGAAGCAGGGAGAGAGCAGACATATTGCTGTCCAAAAGAAGGGAAAAACATCCTTGAAAGAATGAAAAAGGATTTATAAAAGTGTTTCCTAAATATAATTTGTTTGATTCTTAAAGAATCAGGAGAGATCTCTCCTGGTTCTTTAAGAAATGGGTATGATGCAGTCAAGCCAGGCACAAAATACAAAGACAAACTGCTGTTACTTTTCTTATATTAACAAAGTACAATAATATTTAACGCAAACATTTTATAAGCACATCACTGCTGCAGTGCATTGTGCTGTGAGGAGCACACACATGAATTTACAGTTCATTATACGAAAAAAAAGTGATAACTTATACTAGATTATGCCCAACCTGTTGGAAGGCATCTGTTAACTAAGTACTACGAAAGATTGTTGTAAGTTACTCTATCGTGCTCTAGCTCCTCATTCTGAGTATTATTCTAACAGATACATCTCTGTGCTCTGGTGAATAAGCATTAGGAACCTAATTCAAAAAAGCAAGTTCAGGTCGTGCAAAAGGTTGGCAGAACATAGCCAATAGTACGTTCAAATGCAGCCAGTAAAACAAAGTGTCTTAAGAAAGGTCGATTCCTTGTAGTCTCCTGGCGAGCCCCGGTGGGAGTCCTGGCTTGTACTCTTCTCTTGGTGGTCTGTGTTTTTAAATATATAGCAATCATCTTCACCAAGTGTTTTGAGGTGTACCTCAAAATATATGCTAAATACAGATACCTTCTGGTTCAGAGTTAACGAAATATATGTATGAGGAGCTGATTTTTTCCTACTGCTTAATGCCATGTTGTAAAAGATTTCAGTTAAATATGAGAAAATTATCTTATAATTAGTTCTGAAATATTTTGGATGTACATATAATTTTGGGAAAAGTACTTTTTTTCTACAGCTCCTATCATAAACAAACAATGATGCTCACACTGCTGCCCCAGGAAAAATATATTTCACTCTCATGGGCTTTCATTGAATAGATTTTGAACTGAGCTCCTTAAAATATCAATGCTCTATATTACTCCCCAGATACAGATATAAATCTTTATAATAGTGCACTTTACAAGCAGCACTCCTGAGTCTTTTTTGATTGGTAATCACAGTGTTTCCTTATTAATACAGTAAAAAATGTAAAAGACATAAACATTTTGCAATCTATCTGTTCCTTCTGTATGGATATACATCAGCTTCTGCTTTAAGCAGTCCTAATGTTTCACCCATCATATTTTTTATGGGTTTATATGGGAAGGAAATTGTACTAGAAAACTGAATTCAATGACAGCCGTTCTGTGAATAAATCCAGTTATCTTTGGTACTCTGGATGTAATAAAAATGTACAAAAGTTAAATTTCTGCATCATCACAGTTATGTTGACTGTTTTTAATGTCAGTAGGAAAATAGAGTTCCAACCAACAGCTTTTTTTCCCCAAATACTGCCTGATTTCAGGTTATGTTTTCATTAAAAGACCTTGTTTAAAACTCTAAGAGACACTGTATGCTTGCTAATCCTGACAGCAAAATATCTGATCAAAATGTAGAAATATGCAGGAGTAAAAAACTAATGTACAGTTTGGATAAAACATAAAGGTCCGGATACTCCTAATATTTTTAAGCCTCATAATTTTCCCATACCCTTGCACCAAGGCTTTGCTGAAATCTGTGAAGACTGAACTGTAGGACAGAGTATTTCTCTTACCCCCCAGTTATAGAGGGAGTATGTCTTTTTCTCTCCTTGATTAATGTTGTGTTTGTGTTTGGTGGGGAGCTATGAACATGTAGGCTCCCATAACTTGGCATGAATTCTGGTAAGTCCACATCCTTCCCACTAGCAACTTGTATCTCTGGAAGAATTCAGCCACATTTGGCAGACCTTCATTCCTTACCTTCTTTTTTAATGTCTGGACAACATTTTTAGGAAATCCTCTCTTCTGGGAAGGCAAAGCAACAGGTTTTGGTTTGTGGTTGTTTGGGTTTTTTTTGGTAGAAGGTACAGAGAGAATAAAAGGTCTTTCTTACACTGTCTGTTGCATGCAGAGTTAAATATTTTGAAACTCCACAAATTGGGTGTCTTCAGAGTAAAGCACAATTTTGGCAGTTTCGGGTGATGATATGATTCCCATTTCAGAACATTATTTTGGCTTTATTGCTATTTGTCATTTGCCAACTGTCATTATCTGTTAGAGTCACCTACAATGAAGACAAATGGAAAGTGGGTCTGTTTCTTAGACTCTAGACAAAGTTAAAGTGAATCCTGAATTCACCATTGCTGTTTGTTACTGTCAGTAAGACACTTCCCAAATGCTGATAGAGCCTGAGCATCTCTGGAACAGGTCAGGCACTGGTCTATGAGTACCATGCAGATTCTAAACCCACCATATTCCAGAAAGTATTTGTGAAGTAGAGTATGCTTACACTCTGGAACGTGAGTAGCAAATACAATACAGCCTTCTTAAACTACACTATATGTCTTTAGGAGCACCTTCTCTGGATTTTCATGGAATATCCCCTGATTATCCCAGCAAGATTCTTTTGAGGTCATTATGTGAATCTGTATAAAATCTTGAAGGGGATGAATGGTGAAGTTGATAGCAAAGATAAATTCTGTAGTCCTGTATTTTTAGACTTGCATGAAATTATAGTTACTCTACAAAGACTGCATTTGTAGTTTAGATGTGTAATTTCTAGGGTAACCCTGGGAGCTTACTTGCTACTTAATCTTAGGGATAATGATAAATAGAGACTTTGAAGCTATCTCATAGGATATTTCCTAAGAATGCCATGGAAACATGGTTTGGTTGCAGAATCTATACAGCAATACAAAATCTGGCCGGATGACCACTTGCAGGTCATTGAGAGAAGGATTTCCTGTCAAAATGCAAAGTTATGTTGATTAGGGTCTTGCAGGGATCTTGGCTACCTTTTTGATCTAATTCAACATGATATATAATGAACCTTATGGGTAATGTGTACTTGCAATATTTTCAGGTGGTATGAAGCTGGAGGGATTTCAAGGATGCTGAAAGACAGAACTAGTATTCAAAATTATTTTGAAAAATTGAAGATATGGCCTGGAAAAAATGGATGAAAAAACAAGTGCTACAAGAAAGCAATTATATCAGATGACCCAATACAGGACAGGAAAGTTGGTTAGGATCAGTTTTTCAGAATGAGTTTTGGGGTTAGCGTGGATTAAAAAATGACCATAAATCAGGTTGTTGTGGGAGAGACAAGCTTCATGATGGGATTTACAAACAGGAAGGCAGTCTGTCGTGCAGAAGTAATCCTCATACTCTGGTCAGGATTGGTAAAACCGAGCTGAATCGCTAGGTTCATTTTGTGAGACTTCCACGTAAGAGCTAGAGCATACGGAAACAGTTCAGAGAAGGGATGTGAAAATGATGAGAGATCTGGAAAGTGTCTTCCATGAAGTACTGAAATATCATTTGTAGAGTTTGGTGACAATACATAGCTGGAGAGAAAGCTAAGGCACTGAGGTGCAGGCTTTTTTGGTTCTGTATAGGAAATTCACACCTGCGGTACTATTTGCCGTTTAGAGCAGCCTTGTGCAGAAGCAGCTCTTCCTAGTCAACCACGAATTGGCCATGCAGTCCACAGAGGATAGTAAACACGTAATCCTAAGGCTTCCTAAAGTGCAACACTGATGTCCTGATTAATAGACATAAATCTTATACTTTCTTGTGTATCGTTATTATTAAGGATTATTTATAGAGCTCCTTGGGTGGCTCTGGCACTTTATAGTTATAAATTAAGATATTTCCTCTGGCTCTGTTTCTCTGCAACATAATCAACAAAGCTACAGGTTACATCGGAGTTTTTAGAAACTATGATGTCTGCTTAGCCAAAGTAATGCTTATTCCAATACTGAGTGCTGCAGCATGGTAATAGCCCAGAAAGGACTCTTGGTGAAGTGCGTCTGGGGAATAACGTGAACAGTGGAAAGGGGCTATGCTTAAGACTAACAATGGTAAAATAAATGACACATTAATTGACTGGGATGGAGTGCAACACAGCAGAACATAATAGGAAAACCGGGAGGGTACAATGCTGCAGAAGTCTTGAAAGGCAATTGGACCATAGCAGTGATCTAGTTTCTCCTTTTGCCCAAGGTGGAAGAAGTATATCTAGACCATTCGCAATTATGTCTAATTTATCCTTAAAAACCTCCCTTCCTTGCTGAAGGTTCCACATATTTCCCAGTTTTCAGGACTGGATAATTTTTCTTGTACAGATATATGTACACACAGATGAATTTTCTGCTGAAAAATAAGCCAATTGCCAATTGCTTCTTTTCATGCCTTTAATGATTCCTTCATTACCGCACCAGAGTGTGATAGTTAGGGTATATCATAGGTTTCTTTCTAATTTAACTATTCCTGTAGTGCTCCATTTTCTAAACGTTTTACTGTTCCTGCTGCTCTTCTCTTCAGTCTCTTCAATATGTCTACATCTTTCATAAAGTATGACACTGTGAGCTGACACAGAAGTACTGCTGAGCTTGCTAGCAATGAGGAGAGTGAGACAATTTCTTCCCATGTCTTACACAGGATGCTCTGGTTAACACATGTCAGAATGAGATCTGTCTTTTTTTGTGTGTGTGTGTAACAGCGTTATACCATTGGCTGAGAGTTAGTTACTCTGCCATCTTCCACACCACCAGGCCCTTGTCTATGCCACTAGCTCCTGACTAATTAAGCACCACTCTATTTGTGCCTTTGATTTTTTTTTCTCTACAGATCCAGTACTTTCTACCTGTCTGTACAGGTTTTTGTTGACTTAGCCGTATAGTTAGGGAAGGATGTCAGGCTGTACCAGAATTGGCAAAGTGTTGGTATTTCACAGATATTATGTGTTACCAGCTAACCAGCTGGGAGTAGCACCATCTTCTGATGGTGCTACACCACTCATTCTTGCAACAGTGGGCCATGTCAAGGACTGAAGTCTCTCCCTGTGCTTTGCTGGGTTTTTTCCTGAACAATCTGGGTACTTTAGCACCTGTGACACAAGACACAGGACTGTCTCAGGACCCAGAGTGATTGTGAAAGCTGGGGTAAGCATGTATCGTGAACCCAGGCAGAGCTAAAGATCAGAATGTACCTGTTACTTTGCATGAAAAAGGGAACAAATCCTAGGGCTTTCTTCCAAAGGACCGGAAGCATTGCAATCCCAGATAAAAGCGGAAATATTCCACTGTTTAGTCACATTTAGTCTAGGTTTTCATAAATCCCTGATCCGGGGTATCTTTACAAATTGCACTGTATGGAGAACTAAGCTGTCCTTGAATATTAATAAGAATTGGCCTAGCCAGACCAATTCTGTATTAAGGTCATGTCACTCACTGCCTGCCTAGTGATGTCAGGGCAGTTCCAACAGTCTTGAAAGCACCGCACAATTTAAGGTCCTGGATGCTAATTAAAACTTTTGGTTCCATTAATGCACATGTTTGGGAATGACTTGGAGTTGTGTAAAATGCTGGGCTTTTGTCTAAAACAGAAATATCAGTGGAAACTCGTAGGTGCCAAAGGCTTTGCATGTTCTGCCCCCAGCTTTGGAGCATGGTGCCAGCTGAGACTCAGAATGTTAATTCCATAAATGCCTTCAAGTCAAGACTACAGGCATGTTTGTTTAATCTGGCTTTTCCTGAACAATAGCTCTGTCTCTGGGTGCATTCTCTGAAGTGCTCTGAGATTTTTTTTTTTGGTGGTTTTATTTTTTTTTAACATGAAGAGCACCACATACGTAAATGTCTAAAATGTTCGATGTATTTTTAATGTGCAGTGCTACATTTGTCTTCATCATCCTATGCAAAAAAGGAAACTTGCATTCATTTGATTGCAAGAACTCGAAAGATTTTTTTAATACTAGCAATGAAGTTACAAAAAAAATCAACCCCTTCTAAACTTGTATATTACATAAATAATGAACATTAATGCAGTTTCAAAAATGGTAGCAATCATTTCTCAAATGTATTGTTATTTTAATACCCACAAGAGATTACTTTGATTTTCTGAATAATATCTAGGTTTACAGTGGAAACTGCACAGCCTATGTGAGTAATATGAGACCTAATTATGTTATACTCTGAAATAAATAAGTATGTGCTTTTAAAAGTGAGTTATTGATGCCACTTGAATGAAATCACCTTACCTAGACTCTTGATGCAAACTTGGCCATACCAAGTTTGGTTGGAGGAAAATCCAAACCCTTCCAAGCAAGCCTGACATTTTGTTGTTGTTTATCTCGCTTTCACCTTCACCTTCAACCCTCCCCCTTCTCTCCTGCCTGCCTTCACCTGGCTGCCTTTGCTCATTTGCAAATCTCAATTGAACACTTTTTTTTTTTTTAATTTGCAAGAAGAAATGCAAATTGCTAAAATGCAAATGCTGGTAGTGACAAGAAGCTATATTCGAAAATATGATATAGGACTTTGATATAGAACCAATTGTGTCTGTGGGAATGACAAATGATACTCATACAGTTAAAATGCTGTGTTTATTTCACCGCAGCTCTCCATGTGGACACTCTTAATCAGAAGTAAATACTTTTTTTTTTCCAGTTTAGGTAAACTGCTTTCAAAGAAACAACCTAAAATGCATAAAACCACTCATTGTACTCACATGCATGCACACATACACATCCTTATGGAGGAAAAAAAGGGTTATATTGTCCAACTACAGTGGTTTAAATTCCCACACTTCTATCTATTGTTATAATATCTGATGTAGGAAAGCTCTTACACTCCATATGGCTTCCATATGCACAAACCCTTGGTTACTGAAGATGGATGAAAGCCGTATTGTTTTTTAATGCATGTGTTGGGGAAAAAGAGCTATCACTAACCTGTGATCTGATTATACCTGGTATACTTAAACTGATGTTCTTAAAGCATAACTGTAGTTGCATAAAACTATGCCTACAGCAGAAACTTTTGCTAGGATACAAAGGGAAATTAAACACATGATATATTTTTTGGAAAGAAATTTCTACTACTGTCAAAAGTATAGATTATAAGGACATTTATTCTGGAAAGGAAATGTTTTTGATGATGCAGCTTGTTTTATAAAAGGAGATGGCAAAAGCTGGGCTAGGAGCAGTGTCCTTTTGCTGGTACAGCAGCAGTCACAGTAGGACGGGTTGCTGATAGAGCCCCACTGAACACTTTCTAGTGCAGACCGGGCCTTAGGGTCCATTTCAAAAGGTATTATGTAAATGGGGTGTTAAAACCGTCGTGACAGCAGAGAAACAAAGACCCTTCCTTGAGGGGGAAGGAATATGCAAAACTGGCTGGGGACAGTCCAAGAGTTTGGAGCCCGTTGTCCTCCTCTGCAAGGATTCGGATGAAAGAGCAAGCAGGCAAAATTGGCTTTAGTAAGCCACAGCAGGGCCATGAACCCCTCTGAGCTGAGCTGGTGGATAAAATCCAGGGGCATCTAGGAGATCTGGTAGCACGGGTGGCTCATGTCACCAAGCCCAAGCCCTGTTTTGGGCCCCTGGTTCATTTTGCTGGGATTTTGGCACGAAGTGGAAAGGCTGATCTAAGCGTCAGAGGCAGACGTTTCACAGTCTGTGGTTCCAGACCTGTGACCCTGGAGAGGACATAGGCAAATATCTGTTGAGAAGCAGCTTATCTTCATTTTTTCGTGCGTGTACAGAGCTATGGTCAAAATATTGATGCAAAACAAAGAACAAAGCTGTAGGTGATCTTTGGCAGAGCAGTCGACAGTCTTTGCTTCTCTTCCTCTCACTCCTGACCCTGTACACTCCTAAACGCTGGCTGGAGCCCGAATCAAAGGCTGTGCCAGGCGTGTTGGTGTCAGGATGCAGTACAGCCTGGATCCAACAGAAGTGCTCTTGATCTATCAGCAACATGAAAGAAATATTACACCCCAGTGGCAGCAAGTGGGGGAAAAAACAAATAAAATGTTATTATAATATTTCCTGGGAAGGAAGTTGGGATAATATTATGGCTGGTAGCTGACCAGCTGCTTTCATTTAATATTTTTCTTATTTTAGTCAGTGTTGGTCAAACAAACACAGCTTTTAAGGGATTTCCTTCAGTGTTAACAGACTGTCGTGTAATTAGTCAAACAGAAGCTTTGCAGCGTGTGGTATGATCAAGAAATGTGCCCTTTATAAAAACAGTGCCACCTTGGTACAATTCGCTGTTCTTGAGGGGGCCAAATTTTCAAAACCTGGGATCGAGATTGCTCTTTTCATTGGCTGCATGCTGCTGCAGTTCCACACCTCTGGGGGACTGGATTTGGACGGGGCAGACCCACTCACGGTGGTGGAAATCAGTAAGGAAAATGGAGAAATTCAGTATTACGGCTCTGCTGAAGCCAGGGCGCCGGCCGGGGCAGCTCAGCCCCCAGAAACAGCAGCTGTAGCTGGAGGTACGAATGCGCTGCCTCGCACCTGCGAAAAGGAAGTCTGGGACTCAGCCCTTCTAAAATTATTCCTGGGCACAGAATGGACTATTATAGTGGAGTTTTGAAAGAACTCTTTTTAGGGCAAAAAATAAAATTTGCTGGCTGGCTGGTAGCAGAGAGCCATAGACAGTCTGCCACTGTGTACTCAGTGCCCAATGTGCTGCTTATTCTAAGTTGAGCTGCTAAATTGCTTAGTGTTAATAATTTGTTGTTTGTTGCAGTGGTGGAGCTGCCTGCCTGCTTGTGTTATTGTGGGCGGTTAACCGCTCCCTTCCCAAAGGGTGCTGCCCTCCATCCTCACCTTGACCCTCCTTTTGCCTCCAAGTTGCAAGACTTTTGCCTTGCTCATCTTTGTCTTTGCAAGAGTTTTTCAGGATGCGTCAAACCCTTGCATGAGTCAGCGAGCTGGCTTCCGCTTTAGATCCCTAAAATCCATAACATTGGGATTCAGAGCCACACGCTTCTTGAACGTTCATAACCAAAATGTCATGGCAATGTGGCTCCTGCATTCAGCAGAATTATGGTTCGCTACAGATGTTTATGAGTATATGGGCGCAGTTAAAAAGTTTGCTGCCCAGTCTCCATTCTGCACGGAGGGATTTGAAGAAAAACCTAGGCACCAGACCCATTTTAGAATCTGCAAAAGCTGTTTTGGGGTATTCAGGACTCCTGACTAAATTCACCCTAATGCTAAAAAATTGTGTAATGCCATCAGTGTTATGTGTTAAAGGGAGAGGGAATAGCTAGAAACATATGCCATCTTGTTTCTGTTTCATACAGTACTGCTATGATCAAAAAAGCAACTCTATGGCATCTTAGTTTTCCGATACTTATGCTCCATCAGTATGTCCATAACACACTGGTTCAGTTGAGAATCTAAGTGATATTTTCATTTTGTTTAATAGTCAGTAATAGAAACACAGTCTGGTGTCTCAAAATCAAACTGCAAAAGCCCTAAGCCTTTGTTGAAGACTTCCGTGGTGAAACCTCACCTGTCTGAAACCTCGGAGACAACCGTTACACTTGAAAATAGTGTAAAGGAAGAAAAGGAAGACAGACTGATGAATTGCCAGAAGCAAGGACCAGGAAGAACAGTTTTCTTTTTACGAATGTCCATGTTACAATGACAAAGTGCATATATCCAAAGGATGCCAGGCGAGGTAATCTTAATTAAGACATTGTGAGGCTGGCGATGTCCTTATTCCCAACACTTTGTTAAAGTCAAAGAGTTTCTAAAATTTGTAGCCACAGGCAGAATTCAGTCCTGTTGAACTGTGTTTAATATTTAAAAGTTTTATAAGGCTATTCTTCAGCAAAACAACCAAGTTACATGAAAAAAGAACAGCATTTGGAAATTACAGCAAATGATAGACTCTGCTCTTCAGAATGTGTTCCCAGTTTTTTGCTCTTCCTTTACATCTTTGCCAGTATTGCAACCAAGGCTATCCATAACTACCAGTGGAAGCAGAGAAAGAGAACATAATTGTGCATTAGTGACTATCGCAAAGAAAACATGAAAGAGGGGAGATGTCATGGGGGACATTTGCCGTTAAGCCAAACGAGAAGGGCATACATTCCTTCTGGTAGCCAAAACCAGAATTACAGTCACAGTGTCAAGAGTACAGACCACAACATCTTTTTCGGTGGTGGCACTTAAATTTCAGTCTCTGAGCACTAACTATAGACCCTGCCCTGATGCCACCTAAGTGTACAGGGTGTGTTGTGTGTTTCTACCCACTAACAGCTTTGCACATACTTTAAAGATGGCAGGAATCACCCTGTCAATGGCTTGTTGTTAATTTTTCATCCTCAATTAAAGGAACCACACACTTGCCATATTAAAGTTTAAAATTGTGTTTATTGAGACATATGGGTATTTACTATGTGCAAATGTTATGTTTACTTTGAGATGGTTTCATATGTGCATATTTGTGTTAGTGATAATATTATTATGATAATTTCTACATAAATGTGTATAGTATGTTTTTTGAGTGTCTCTGGAAGTAATTATTAGTTGTCTTGTTGCTAATCACTTTGGGAATGTAAAATACTGAATTGCGTGCTTAATGGTTCACATACCTGTTGATTTCACATACCTTTTTTCAGGAAGGTTTGAGGCAATTTTAAGTCTGAATTGAGACAACCTAAGCAAAGCTGTAACTTGTCCTGACAAGCCACATTTTATTTTTATTGAGAATATTTATGAAAAGACATCTGAGGAGAATAATTCTCAAACTCTTGGAGGAAAATATTTTGCAGGCTGGCAGGAGGCAACATTGCAGTTCCTAGAAGAGGGGATGGAGTCTGACTAACAAATGTAAGGAGTCGATCAGAAAACAAAAACAGCTTTGAAGCCTTGTATTCATATATACTTTTATTCTTACCGTGCCATTGAATTAAGCATTCCCTGAGAAGATATTGCAATGCTTTCTCTTGTTTTTTGCCTTAAAAGACAGTTCCTTGAAATGATACTAGGGAAATCTTTGACCATCAAAATAATCCACTTCTTACTGATCATGACCTTGGTCTTACTTGCCCTGAGGTGACAAAGCTAGAAGAAGACCAAGCACTGTCCCCTGAAGTGAACAAGAGTTTTGATTCTCACTTCAGCAAGGCTCTAATTTGGTGGATCTGATGTAGCCACTGGAATACCACCTGGGCCTAACATCCCCTAAGATTACCCAAAACTTGTGAGTGTAATGGTAATGTGAAGTAGCTGAAGGGCACATCTAAGCCAGTGTCTTAGTCCAGTTAAAAAGTGTGGGTTTGAATGGAAAAAAAAAAGCAAACCACCAACAAAAAGTGATCCCGATCATCCCTGCTTGTGCTACTTCAGGGAATCTCTATGGTGTACAGGACCACAGTTACATGTCTCCTTGTGGATGTGGGATTATGGTCCAGGATGAAGACACAATGCCCTGTCTCCTAGCTGCATGGTGGCAAGCCCCAGTTACTAGAAACAGTTCCTTTACATAATTTTAGTTGGCCACCCTTGAGATGGCTTGCAGGACTGTGTTATCACACAAGTCAAATAAGTCAAATTGTCAGGAAGCCACAAAGACAAAGAGGTATTTAGACTTCCCATCACCTTATACAGGTTGATTCCTAGGCTTTTCCCAAAGTCTGTGATACTGTTATAAACCAGGCAATGCTTCACATGTGCAATTCTCAGCACCAACCATGATTTCAACCAAGGGCATAGGGGATGGAAAAAAAAAAGAGGAAAGTCACATTAACTACTGGTGTCATTCTTGTTATGCTGGATGAGTTACTTGAGGATGAATTGGGATCACTGTTGAGAAGGAAATTCTGTAATATGTTTGTGTACTTATCAGTGCAGTGGAATACACTCAAACGCTGTTTTGCAATGACCCACTTCATCAGAGCATTCTCATCACAATAGCAGCTGGTAGGCTTTATGTCAGATGATTTATAAGGCAAGTACCCTACTTTAATGATAGTGATTATCATGATTTATCAGATGCTTTTTAGCATGCTTACAAAGAAAAAAACTTTTTGAAGTAAGGAGCATATCACCTTAAACACTATACAAATGATTTGTCTTCTTGAATATCACTCAGGTCTCAGTCAGGTAGGTAAAGCTTGGAATCTTTGCAAAAAAGGAGGATCAGTGGGAAAATGACACCAGAAAGGAACAGAATAAAAAAAATCTATTTATTACATTACAAATTCTTTTTGTTTTGAACGTGATATGGATCTTGTAATGGCAAGTCTTACATTTATGTGAATGTAGCAGATGGAAGAAGGGTGTACGAAGAACTCCAAGTCAACTGAAAGAATAATTTACATGAAATCTTTGCCTCTGAAAACACAAGGATTCCCAGTCAATAAGTCAAGTGCATTTAAAAAAAAAAAACCTCCCCTGAGTGGAATGAAATTGTATTTTTTGCAGTTATCAGGGAGAGGGATTTTCTCAGTATGTTACCCTTACTGCAAAGAAGGGGGTACAGTGAGGTTTATGGGCTTAAATGCATCAATGTTTATCATGAGCACTGAGTCTTCTAAGTGGGTGAGTCCTTTAAAGCCCACCAGGCTTCGTCACAGCACCGTGGGGCTATAAAGACAGGCCAGTAACTCCAAATATTTCAACGTGTTACAAAATTTATTAGGGCTGAATGTTACTGAGAACCTCGTATTTTCGTACTTTCACTCTTGCTTAGGCGTTTAATGGCTGCCTGGTGACAGATAACCTCTGTGGTTATCTGGTTAGCTCTTAACACCTAATTATCACTTCACCAAAGTCTTTGGACTGGGTGATTGAGAATCAGTAGTTTAAAAGACTCCAAACAAAGGATTTTAATTTTTTTAAAAGCAATTAAGTTAATTGTTCCCCTAATAGGAATCTCCTCAGTAGATATGGCAGGAAAACTAAGGAATGGCCCAGCACTTTGTGGGAAAAGGCTGGTTAAATTAGGCAAGGTATAAAAAACCTAAACCTGATCTGATTTTTCCCATATGTTTTATAGAATTTAGTCACCTAATACAATATAGTAAAGAAAAGTATGGACTAAATAAGAAGATTCCTACTTTACAAGCAGTACTAGTTAAAGAATTAAGCAAGACTCCTTCTTTTATAGTGCTTTAAAGGAACAGATAAGTGTAAATACACCTTATCTTTTAGGGTTGGAAGTAGAATGCTTGTGCTTTAATTTCTGGTTATTTGCAACTTTACATTTGGTTCTCTAGTGAGCAGATCCAAGAAAAGTGTCCTGCTCCTGGGAAGGAGCTCCTTTAGGGAAGACTGGCAAATATCTTGGTCTTAAACCTGATCTTGCAGGATCACATCGTCTTCTCCCCACTCTCCTGCCTCCCCATTTCAAAAGTCTTTGCAAAACTTCCAGCGGACACAAAATAGTTGGTTGCTCTCATTTGGTTTGTTGTTCTTGACAACTTATAGCATTCACATAAAGCCCACTGTGGCTCTAAAGACATTGCTGGTGCTGAAGACGAAGGAGAAAGAACATGTGTAGGAAGCAGGACAATCATTGGAGGAGCAGGCCTGATTAAACCTGGTGAGTGGTGAGCAAGATGGGGTAGGGTCCGCCTTTAAGAAGCCACAGGCTGCTGGCTATATGGTGGCATTTGGCTCTTACAAAGACAGAAAGATTTTTGTGTCCTTTATCTCTCCTGTGTTTACCCAGACTGGTGAATGTACCTTTTTGCATCCTCTAGTTACTGTCACTACTTTGTTCAAAAGGCAGAAAACAAGAAAGAGGTGCTAAGAAACAAACTAGTCAACATGAGACAACCATGAATAAGTATTCCATATAACTACTATACCCTTTCATCTCATTCATTCGCTCACTCATCCCTCAGTCACTCACTCTTTCCATTTATTGACTGGTGCATCATCACCTTTAAGATTTTAAGTCATGTCTTTCAGGCTTCTAGTTTCCCTGGAGACTTCCAGTCCCAATGCCACATCTTCTTGAGGACCTTGCTGATCCTCCGTGTGGCTAAATCTATAACCTCTCTAATGAATGTTTTATTTATGGATGTGCGCTCAGCTGATGAGGGAGAACACTTGTGTACAGTTGTGTATGTGTGTGCTTCCGTGGAAAAGTAAACAAAGCTGATAATTTCCAGAACTATGCGGGGAATGTCAAGGGCACAAATATCAGCGTGTTTTATGAAATTCATGTAGGGACAGGCATTCTGAATCAGATTGTGCTGTTTCCTCTAGTGCCTTATCTGTTGTCTGTGGGTGCAAAAAACTCTCTAGTAAGTATCTATAAAATAATCGGCTCAAATAGAAAAAAATGTTTTCCTGCTGTCAATTTTTAGAAGTTGTTTTTTGTAATTCCTAGAATTATGAATAGAAGTGAAAAGTCCTGTTACTTTAGGAAATATGTTATTCTTTTTACAATCATCTACATCAGGTTTCCACTAAAATATCTTGTTACAATGAGTTCCACAGAGTAACAGGCCCTTTTGCATTTCTGCGTTGCGCTAAATGAAAGTTCAGAATCAGTAACATGATAAAGGATCTCATTCCAAAATTATAAAAATATGAATACAGAGGTCTGTTGAATTTAATAACGCTTGACACTGATGTACCCAAGAAGAAAGTGCATTTATTTTTGTATATTTGGCTTTTTCAATGCCTGAGAGAAGGAAAGACAGGACTCAGACCCATAGGTTTATTCTGTAGAAGTGGCTTCCTTAATACTGCTATATAGCCCCACTCAGAACCTCCCTTCTCTCCTGATGTAGTTTTGTTTTTAAGCCATTAGAGAAGGACAAACGAAGCTGAAATGTAGCACAGTGGTTTCTACACGGTGATCATACAAATACTAATGGCATCTCCTGCTCCAAGAGTGTGACAGTTCTCCACAGACGTAAATAATTTGGGAAACAGGAGCAAGTGACTAGGGTCTGCAGTACTAGCAGTACAACATTGCATTCAATGCAATTCTGAAGACGGCTAGAAAATAAAGAGAATATGTGTCCAGGCTTAGTTTGAGAATATGCCAAGTTCCTTATGAAAAAAGGAAGAAGTTCCAGGGGAAAACAGGAAGCAGCATTCAGTAAAAGAGTATTAACTTTGATTCTAACTTGTAGGAGAAAATGTACAACCGGTGTGCAAAAGGCTATAGTACGTTTTGGTACAGGAATTGTTACCAACACTCAGCTTAGAAGGAAATGTTAAGATTTTAATTAAATTTATATATGGTTTTCCCCTGCAACTAAATATTTATTTTGCAAGGATATTTTTTTTTTTTAAGGGAAACATCCTTCAGTGTTGCCGTTTTTCCTGCAAGTGTTTTTTGAGAGGTGGTCCTTAGGGAGTGTATACGGATCTGTTGGCTCCAAACATCAGGTTTTTATTGTCTAGTGTCACAATTTGAATAATCAGGGATGGGAACAAAACTTACCCTGGTTATATTGTTGCACTAGTCAGAAGGATGTGCTGGTGATATACACTAGCTGCCTGTACCAAAAGGGAAAAGGCTCCATGTGGGGAGTCATATGTTTTTCAATGCCCACTGGAACTCAGAAACTGAGTTGAGAGACAGGGTCACATTTCACACCTTATTCATGAAGCCTGCTCCTGAAATGCCTCTTACGGAAAAATGTCCTGGACTCTCAGGAATGAACTACGGGAACAGAATTAATAAGTAGGAAGTTCAAAACTTATATGGAAGAAAAATCCCAAGAGGCTAAACTGCTGGCCCTATGCCAGTTATTCAGCAAAAGAATTAATGCAAAGGACACATGCTAAGTTGGAACCAGACAATACTGAGCCACGGTTTTCTGGGCAACTCTTAGTAAACTTGTGTTCCGACAACATTGCGATAGTCTAGTTCTTACCATGGTGAAGTAAATAGTATTGAGGGAACTGGAAATGTCTTCATCTTATAGTGGTATATTTAAAGCTGGTGAACAGCTGATATTCTTGATATTCTTCCACATAGCTGTTAGTATTCCCAGAAAGTTAAATGAGCAAATAACAAAAGCTAAGCTTATTTTGAACTTGGCAGGGGTCTACATTTCTATCTTCTAACGTGACAATGAAATGACAGATGATTTGGTGGAAGAAAAAAAGTGAAAAATTACCTGCTATTACATTAACCCTAGTTAACAGAAGAACTGAAAGTAACAACATATAATTTACTCTTTACTTCAACTATTAAGGAATAGCTATTAATATATAAGTTCAGAGGGAAGAGTCTGGAGTTTAGTGAACAGTCCAATGTCTTAAGGGGCTGCAAGAGTAGGTAAGAGGTTGTTTTCCCCAATGATTTTTTTTTCTATTTGTGAAAGTAAACTCTGTAAATCTAAAGCCTCAGCAGACTTCTTGTTGTTTTTTTAAAGCAGCTATTGTTCTGACAGGTTCTTCATTTTCTCTTTATTCTTTTTCTTTCCGTAGACCTATGCACCAGAAACTGAAATGCAATGAGAGTTTTGTCAAATCTACATCAAAATAAAGTTCCAAAGCTGTATTTAACAGGCAATGGAAAGAAAGCAATCTACTTTGCCACACTAGCTTGATGCTTAGTTGTCACATTTCTCACATTTATGAATTCTCCCTTTGATCACTCTAATAACAATTCCTTAGACTATTAAAACTGGAAGCCAGAAACATTTTAGTGGAAAAATCTACTTTTCACCATTTATGCTGTCTGTGTAATTTCTATGATCTGCTCATTTTGGACCCTGAGAAGAGGTTAATCTCACCACTTTCTTACCCCAGTGTTATGCCAGTGTAAACCTGTTGAGACTCATTTGTGATAAGGTTAGTGATGTGTGATTGATAGGCTTTGACAAAACCTACTTTTCGGCCAAGTATCTTTGGTGAGGTGGGGTAGGTGTAGATAGTTGGATTTTTCTGGGGAAAATGTAGGGAGCAAGTAAGGCTGGCGCAACACATCTATTTGGCTCTTGCTTTTTTTCTGGTTCTGCTTTCTAGTTCTCTTTCAGAACAGAAACTCTCTTGTGCGTGAGGTTCCCCCAGAAGGGATGTGCTTAAATTATTTTTCAAACTGACCTGGAAATAGAGTGCTGGGCAAATGGTCCTTTTGATTTTTGTTCTCTGTAGCACTTCAGAACACTTCCAGATGTTCAGATAGTAACTGTTGTTTGTATTCCTCTTTTATTTAACCAATGGTAAATGTTGAAGCAAGACAACAAAGGTGAGAGTATTACCTCCTACTCCACAAGAGTCTGAATTATCTGACCAGTGCCACAAATGTAACAAGAATCATGGGAATTACTTGGAAGTGTTTGCCTTTCCACCCCTCTGTCAACACCCTTGGAGTTGTTTGCACTGGGTGCTTTACATGGTGCTCCTTTTTGGCTGCTGTTTGACACCATTCACAAAGCAATCCCTGTTTTAACGTGGAGACTGTTAAAGTCTCTGAGTTGCTACTACCTTTAAAGCATGCTCCACTCATTTTCTTTGTTTTCTTTTCATGGAATCAAAGAGCTGAAGTTCAGAGCTTGTAAAGATGGAGGACTGGCAATGGTAGCTAAAGCCAGCTACTCTGTGAGCCATCAGCAAGTAAGCGCCTGTGTGCAGCTTTGCCAATGCAATACAGCCTAACTGGCAGCTCCTCTGCTATTTGTTCCTAGACTGCTCCTCAGCAGAGGTTGCCAATGTGCTTGTTTTTCTGACAGGGGCGAGTGGAAAGCAAGATGAGGCCACCATGGTTATTTCCATTTGGGATGTAAGGCAAGGTTTGAACCCAGGTATTCAGGGTGAAATGCTAGTGCAGTGACCTGCTCGGAAAGGGAAGCTGTTGTAGAATAGCTTTTCTGCAGTGGTGCTGATATTTTTTTCCATTTTCTAAAAGTTTACCATTTCAGAATCATTGATACCAGGTCCTGAGGGCATGCTTTGGCTACTGTAGCTGACTAGATGAAGTATGGTTCCCTTATTAACTTGTTAAAGTACGATGCAGCTGCATCATTTGCTCACCCATTTGCTTAACTTAAATAAAGGTTGGTGGTTAGGCTTCTGTTGCATTGTGCTCTCCTGCTAATTATCAGTGTATTTGTTTTAGAGACAATTAGCCACCTGGTTCATTCACCCATTGAAGTCAGGTCATCATGAGTTACATCTGCTTTCAGGACTCTTCAAGTCCAAGACATAATAAAAAGATGATGGCTATGATTATAAAAAGCATGCAGGGTTGGGCGTAAGTTGTACAGTGTATTGAATTCCCAAGGAGGATTGGGTTACAAAGCTCTCACAGAGGCTTCCTTCTGCATGTCACAGAAGATGGATTTGAATAGAAAACACTTTTGCGATGCCAGAAGTCCTTTAGTCCATGAATGGTAAAGAGTGTCTGCAAAGGTAGATTGGTAAAGGCTAGGCAAAGTGAGACATGATACTTCCCTTTGGCACTGCGGTGATACAACAAAAAAGTGACAAGTAAGCACATCTCTGTGCATGTTGCATTTGCATAAAAATAAAAGTTGTTCAGACCTGTGGGTGTTTCCTTTTTAAAAATGTGCTATATAATGTGGCATAAGATTATGTGTGATGCACATTTACTTTTATAATCCCATATGTTCCGGTAAAACTCTGTATTTTGAAGTAAGATTTTATTACAGTAGAACCTCATTAATTCTCACTAATGACTGGGAGACCCTTTGCAAATTACTGAATTTCGTATACAATCGAATGCCATTAAATGCACTGCATTGCTGGATGTTCTTCCACATCCTGGGGAGGACGAGCTGCGGAGAACCCTGCCATTCGTGCCTCAGCTATGTTCACTCTGGAGAGGAGGGTACTAAGTCATTGAGATGGGTTTGGCTCCAGGTGTTTGCTAAAGATGTCCACGTGGGGCTGGCTCTGGAGAGGGTGGAGCCCTGTATGAAAGGAGAAAACAGATGGCGACCTGACAGTGAGTGGATTAGCATAATTTACTGTTTCATCCTTTCTGGTTTGGGGTCACGGAGGGATCACAATCTGATGTTTCTGGAGAGCAGAGGTATCACTAGCCTCATCTAATGGCTCCTAGAAGTCATTAAGGCCACTGAATTAAATAGAGTTTAGAGCTAATCTTCCAACAAAGAGCATAGCTCTTCCTGAGAAGCTGCATCAGCACACCTAAACGGAGGCAATAGCATTCAGATTTACTTAGGTACACTACAGATGTGTGCATCCAGTGAAGTGAGACTTAAGAGTGTTCAAAGGAACTTCTTGCATGCATAAATGTACTCCTGGAGATATCTAGCGGATGAGTGCTCATCAGCTGGTATGAAATGATGGAATATCTCCTTGCAGTACTTTCACTTGCCGGATTATGGAGTAGCAATAGCAACTCAACAATTAAGATGATAGAATCTAGATCCTCATTATAAACTTGTTTTTCAACCTGATGTGATTAACTATGTCTCAAATAAATCAGTCCTCCTGAATCACTCCCTGTCACTGCCAGGGTAGAGATTTTTTCAGTCATACTGTAGTTGAAAGCAAACCCCCCTAATTCTATTTACAACGGCTGGGCCTGAAGAGGCTAAAAGAAGGAATCTAGGGAACTAGGGGATTCATAAGAGTGTGTACAGAGGAAGGCAAACTTGGGTCTGTAAATGGGGAAATGGGCAAAATCAGTGGGAATGCCTAGGAAAGGGAATGTAACATTTGGGAGGTCAGGTGAACCCCTGAGGAAGCAATACAGAGGTCATGGGAGGTGTGGAAGACACAGAGAAGACTGGAGTCAGAAGGATGGGCAGCAATATCACAATGCACCCATGGAGAGAATGGAAAGGCAGAGGGAGATGGGAAGCATGAAGGTGAATAGCTATGAAAGGAGAAGACGGGCATGGAAGTGGGCATATGTGAGAGGGGTGCAAGGTGTGACCAGATTAGGGGGGAGGAATGAAGAGTGCTGGCGTAGGCAGGAGAGAAACAGAAGTGAGAGGAAGAGATGGAAGATGATATGGCAATGGGGAACTGGAGCATTCTCCTAACTGTTCATTCACAGGGTTTTTAGCACTTGTCACGTTTTGAAGATATGATGTTATAGCCAAAGTATAATTTATAGTAGGGGAGGGAAGACTGTTATCTGGTTTCCATTCAAACACTCCTTTCAGCCTAACTCTTTCTAGCCAATCATTTCGTTAACGGTGCTCAGACATCAAAGTGTCTGCCTGTGCAAATCTATCGCAGCCATAAGAATCCAAGTGTTTGGAATCATGAGAATTGCAAAGAAAATGAAAAAGCCCATCAGTGTCTGACACCTGAATCTTCTGTCCTGAGCAGAAGAGGAACCACTGGCTGCAGATGCTTCCTGATATTTTCAGGGAGTTAAGGCCCTTACAGCCACGTGTGCTTGGACCTGATAGCCCATCCTTTCCTTACTTTGCTTTCCTTTCCTCGTTGTGTTCGGTTTTTTTACCCACTTCGACAGAACTTGCATGGGAATCCTCTTTCAGGTGCTCAGTGTCTGTATACGAACAGATCATACATACAGTGGCACTGAAATGCCTTTTGCAAGCTACAGAGCAATTACGTTCTATGTGATGGCTTCCATGCAAGTCAGTAGGAGAAGAGTGAATGGGAGACCCTGTGGGAGCAGGATGGCAGTGTAGAGGAGCTAGATGAAAGGCACTGGATTGCCCTAATTTCCTGGCATGTAAGAAGGTAATTCACTTTGATAGCACATCACCACTGGTGGCTTTCCAACAGACGGAAAAGACTTGCTAGTTGAGGAGGTAAGTAATGTCACATGAAACATACATAATTTGCACATAGAGAAAATGTAAGACCACTAAGGTTATTGTTTTGCTAACAACGATTCATGACAATGACACTTTGGAGAGTGCGGGTCTGGGGGAGAAGCTGTGAATAAAATGTATTTCTGCTGCAGGGATCTGTTCTTGTATCTGCTTTCTTGCAGACTTTTAGGAAGCTGTTGCAAACTTAATCCTGTTTAGCAATTATGATTTACTTCAATTGGCTCCACTCTTCATACTGTTTAAACTTAGATTTAAAGAATAATATCCACCTTGTTGCTTAACATAAACCCTGTTAAAATAACACATATTTAAAATGGCATTCTTGGCATTATGGAACAATCAAAGAGGAAGACAAAAGCTTACCATACCATTAATATATATATACATTTCTCAGGCAAAAAAAGTGAGATCTTTTAATGAAGACATCAAAGAATACATCTTTCTCAGCTGGAAAGAAGAATGTCTCCTGACAAAAGCCAATTAAGGAGTGAATACATTTTGTTTATTTAGACTTGAAAAATGTATGTTCTTGTAAAATGGAAAAAAAAAATTCTGCAACCACCCAACCCAGTGTTCTTTTAAGGCTATGAAGTAGCTAAGGAAATATAAAGATGTATGATGCATGGTAGCTTGATACTGCATGAAATAAACATAAAGACTGTGATTTTGCTGTTACCTAAGGCATGATATTGAAATATGCGTTCTGGGAGGGCTTTTTCTCAGCTTGCCTAGAGATTCTGGGACAAATTCTGCTCCTATTTACACCTCTGTAAAACTGGATTTACTGAATGACAGGTGGTAGCATTATTCCAAGTGTGTACACTTCTAACCAAGAGTGGGACTTTGCCCTACATTAAGAGCAAACTAATAGTAGCTCTCCCATGAGATCCCCTTGTTTTGTGCTTTCCTCACCCTGCACTTTAGGCTGTCATCCTACACGCTATCAAGTCAATTTTTAAAAATCCGGGTGAGAAGTCTTTCAGCCTGGGATAGTAAATAGCCTCTGTTGGAGGCCCTGAAGGGCCATACTCCTCTTATTCTTTTCCTCTTTTAAGGCAGGGTATAAGTGTATTTGGACTTGCTTCTCTGGTGGTTGTATAGCAGGTGAATCCCAGTGATGGAAGGGAGCCTGGGACCAGCCCTGAAGCAACTCGTGTTGCCCTTTATCTGCTGTTTTATGACTGGCAAGGGGTTATTCAGTCAGGTGAGCTCCCCTGTGCCAGACTGAGATTCCTTGCCTGTGTTCCGAATAAATATAACCAAGTAGCTGGAAGAAGTTAGAAAACATCAGATATATATTTAAGATGTTATATTTAAGCCTGTCTGCTGTGTGGAATGGCTAGACAGTTAAAAGAAGTAGTCAGGAGACATAGAAGTGCATCCACAAAACAAACTGAATTGTAAAATATATGTAATAAAAGCATAAGTCATCTCTTGAAGACTGGTATGATTGTGGAAACAGCCATGGGAGTACAAAAAGTTCTGACCTGCACAGGACTTGAGCCCAATGGAAACAGCAGAACTTGTACTGTCAAACCTGATTGTTCTTTAAGTTCTGCATTTTGCTTCCACTCCTGTGCAATCAGATACACCTAGGGAAGAAGGAATAGAGGGCTTTCCCCACACAGAGTCCTTAACAGACGCTCCTACCACCTGCTTCAGATTATGCTTTTAGGACAGTGTTTCTTGTCAACACTTATTCTTCAAATATTGACATGAGATGCATAAGAAGTTTGGTGCCTCAGTTGAACTATTTAAGTCCTGCCATTACTCCTGTGTGTAAATATTTGCATGGTCAGGACCATAGATTCTAATTTCCTTTGAGCAAAGACAGATTTGTACTATAGCTAGCATATGGGTTGTTTTAACTTTGATAATATAACAGTACAAAATAATCTAAAGAAGATAGTAAAAGTTGGCTAAAATGTAGAGTTCTGCTATATGCCAAGCCAACTATATTGGTGCAAGAAAGAAGTAGATGAAGATTTTAGAAAGAAATTAGAAATAAAGCATAACCAACCATATTGTGCAAACTATCATTGAGGAAATTTCTTATTATCTTGGAGTCCTATATATATCATAGAATCATAGAATCATAGGGTTGGAAGGGACCTCGAAAGATCATCTAGTCCAATCCCC
>VXBO01004631.1:88352-115852 GCA_013400135.1 Rhinoptilus africanus
CACATTGCTGGCTCATGGTCATCCTCCTGTCTACCAGGACCCCCAGGTCCCTTTCACCTACACTGCTCTCCAGCAGGTCAGCCCCCAACCTGTACTGGTACATTGTGTTTTTCTTCCCCAAATGCAAAACTCTACACTTGCCCTTGTTGAACCTCATCAGGTTTCGCCCCGCCCAACTCTCCAGCCTGTCCAGGTCCCTCTGAATGGCAGCACAGTCTTCTGGGGTGTCGGCCACTCCTCCCAGCTTGGTGTCATCAGCAAACTTGCTGAGGGTACACTCTGTACCCTCATCCAGGTCGTTGATGAAGATGTTGAACAACACTGGTCCCAGTACTGACCCCTGAGGGACTCCACTAGTCACAGGCCTCCAACTAGATTCTGCCCCATTGACTACGACTCTCTGACTTCTTCCTTTCAACCAGCAATTGTGATTACAAGGCCTGCTTGGTGGTACTGGAAATAGCTCTTAAGTAAGTTATTCTGGGAGAGTATAACTGATGCAGGAAGTCTTATACCACAGAGTGATAACTGTCTTTAAATTGTATATTTTATAACTGCATTTGTTTCTCTAATGGGACCATATTCTTCCTCTGTCACTTAATTTTCTGCTTTCCAGGCTTTAAATAAAGTCTTAAACTTTTTAGGATACATTTTAGTTTGGAGTTCTGATGAAAACAATGGATTATCTTTCTTAGGAGTTGCAACAAACTTTTAATTTATAATATGACAGTGAAAAATAGGTTGTGTCAACATAAGAATATTCTTTCCTGTGACTAGATGAAACTCTGGTTCATCAAACTGCTGCGGATACATATCCCGCGTTTAGATTTATCCTGAAAATATTGGGTACCACTTTTATTAGACTGGAACAGACTAATCAGGACTTATGAAAAAAATTAATTTGTCTGTGTTGTTAGAGGAAATGAGAACATGTAGGGAAAAGCTGGGATCCCATCATGAAGAAATCTCATGGTAAATAGTTTTATTGTGTACCACAAAGAGGGAAGTTGAAGAGTGTTTTCTTTTATCATTCAGAGTCATACTGCAGAATGGATGGTAAAAACTTCAAAGTCAAGTGCTTATTGATGTTTTTGCTTATAAAAATAGTACAGGCACTTAACAGCCTTTGTATTATGTACATTCTTTAGCATGAGTGGGTAGCTGTGTTAGTCAGCAGGACAAACTAAATAATAAAGTTACTGATACATTTTTATAGACAAATCAAAACAAATACCTGGGCTTTCAGAATCACTCAGGATGCCTCTTTACAGTAGAAGCAGTCACAGATGCCTGAGTCGTTCCGAATGTTGTGCCTACAGAATATTACTTATAACAGCGGTGTAGCCAGAGTCCTATTGTGCAACAGGAGATGAAGCTGAAACACCTCTCAATTAATTGAGCATTTATTAAACACTATGATTTACAAGAAAATATGTAGTTCATAGGGGGAGTTAATGTCTAAGTTTTTATGCTTCAGCAAGAGCCAGAAAACATTTCAGTATGGCGTATCATTTTTAAACAGAAAATAAACCTATTTTAGGTTTATTAGGCCTACAGGCTGGAGCAAGGCATGGCTTCATGGGTACGCTACCTTTTCTGATTTGAGGACCTATTCAAGCAGCCAGAACTCCACCTCTGTTTCTGCATCTATCCACAGGAGGAAGCTGGGTGATCGCTGAAGGGTGATTCAGGGAGCCTTGATAATGCCCTAAGGAGGCACCTGGAGCCAGCCAGAAGGAAACACAAGCATGGAGATGCTGCTGGACTTTACCCTGAGGATTGCTGTCCTCAGCTCTATGGTGACAGGACTACTCCTGCACCCAGGCAGCTGGAGCACCCCTAAGTCTCCACTTAGAGTCTGAAAAAGGAGAGTCAAGACGATACTCCTGTCTGCCTGGCCTGCTTGACAAGCTGCGTTTTCACCCTCACAGATGGGAGGAAAAAGATAGTTTGCTTATGGAGAATGAACCTAAATTGCCTACAGTTGCATTCTGGGGTGAAGAAGAAGGGGTGTAGCCCCTAAACCTGGAAGAATCACTTAACACCAGAGTGACACAAAAAGACTGATGGGTTTAAAGTGATATAGTACCGTAGCCTTTATTTAGGGGTTTTGAATGTATCATTGTTCAGTCCAATTTAATCAACTTTAATAGGAATTGTATTTCAGATTAGAGTCTTCAGGGCAGCCATCATCACGCCTCTTTAATTCTCCTAACCTATACATTTTTACTGCATGGATAAATATGCTTTGAAACTAATACAGTGTCATTGAATCCAATACATCCGTAGTGGAACAAATCCATGCATACTCAAGTCAATAAATTTTTATGGAAATGAATAGATTTCCTTTCAAGGAATAATATTTTCACTTACACCAGTAGCTTTTCATTGAAACCAATGCTTTGTTTTCCAAAACCAGCGTGTTTCAGATCAGGCTCATATACATCTTGCTTGAATATTTTTTTTCCCTTTCTCATAGTTAAACACATTGAACTAAACACAGCATTGGATGTCTAATGAAACCAACAACCCCATTTTCACAGGGACTCCTTAGAGCGAGTTTAAGCCAATGAATACACTGTTCTTCTCAGCGTAATTTAATAAATGTGCAATGTAACATGCTTTTACAGACAATTGGCCTCAGGACTATGCCCCGCTATTTTCCCATGAGTTGAATTTGAGGCCTTAAGGTTTTCTGCTCTTTTGGAGGATTTTGCTGTTCTGTGCTAGCCAGACAGGCTACGAGGAGGATAAGAAGGGGCTGGGATGAATGGGGAATGAATGAGCACTGAGTATCAGAGCATCTTCAGCGCAAAAAAGAGTAGCCAGATGACCAATGTGCTGCAGTGATGCTTGGCCAGTTTAGCAGCCCCTTGGGACTCTGCTAACTGATATATTTTAGGAAAGCCTGTAGGTTGTTCTGGATATGATGAAGTTGGCTGTCACACTGCAGTTCCTCCAGCATTCATCTGTCATGGCTTTGCAGAGCTGCACCCAAACCTTGCAGGGTTCAGGTGGTGGCCGTGACCACTTCCATTACACATCAGGGAATTCTGGGGCAAATCCAGAATAACTCAACTTTCATTGGGCTATTCTAGAATTAAACAGCATAACTGATCAGTTTGACTCAAGAAGTTGCCACACACTGTAAATAACTGTACTGTAAAGTGACAGTGATTTGTTCAATACCATGCAAAACCAGATATTTGCCTCACAATTGGATAGAAAATAGTCACCATTTTGCTGTAGGTGTTTCATTGTTTTGGAAAAGGTTAGATGTCATTTTTATAGCACTTAATGGTGTTTGTAGGTTTCTGAGTCTGCTTAGAATGGAAAACCTAGGAAAGGAGTGAGAAGGCTGCATACAGAACTGTGTGCTCTTTAGAAGAAAAATTGTTGATGGAGCTGTGGAAATGAGGCCTCTAAGTTTCTAAGAAGCAAAAACTTTGGCATTTTGTGAACAATAGAGGTGTTCACAGCAGTTTCTCCCAAACTGTATGGCACTTTTCAGCTAGGATTGTGTGCAGTTTATGTCAAAACATTTCAGTGAAGAAATACAAATACAGACTAATGTTTGACTTCTTTTGTTGTGTTGAACTGGAGCCAGAGAAAGTATTTATATATAAATCCACTTGTGAAATGCATAACCCTCTCAATGTGACTTATATGTCTGAGGCTTACAGAGAATTCAAGCTGATTGACAGAAAATACTGCTCTTACAGTGTCAGAATGTATTATCGTGCTTATATAGAAACACAAAAAATCCCTTTTTTCACCAATGTACGTGTTCATTGTCATTATGTTCTGGTATACTGGAGATGTTCAGGTACTGAAATACCCAATTTGTTAGGACCTAAAGCTACCATGAAAATATATTAGGCAACCAGATGGATAATTCAGCTTGTTGGTTTAAAAAAGTGTGCATTAAACATTCAGTATTTGAAGCTTGATCTAAAAAAATGATTCTGTGGGGTCAAGACTGCCATTCAGTGAATGAAAGAAAAATAAGAACTGAGACAATTAAATAAAGCTTTCCATGTTTGTGCTACAGTTAGTTAGTTAGCTACATTTCCTTTTTTTCCTTTCTCCCCCCTTGAAGCCCATGCACATCAAGCCACTGTCAGTTAGTACAGTCTGCAAATAGATCCTGAGCAGATTACATACATCTTTATGTATCTGGCACACAGGTGCTATCTGCTTTTGCAGGATAGTTTAGATTAAAGCAAATTAATTTTGTGTAATGTGTCCTATATGAGGATGCCCTGTGTCACTTCAATTGCTCCCATGGCGTCCTTTCTTTTCCCTCATCCCAGGGTTGCTCTTTAGACCACTTGCAGTGCTCATATTTTCCCTTTGATCTTGCACCACTTATTGCCCTCTCTTCTGCTTAGATGTGGCACTGTTCTTCACCTTTTATGATTTGTTAAACACCACTAGGATCTTGCATGTTAAAGGATTGTTATGTGAATGAAGAGAAAGAGGAAGAGACAGTTGACCTTTTGTAATTTTAGTGTCATGACCGTTTTTATCAAGTGGGTGGCCCACACTGGCACTTAAAAATGTTCTTCCAGTAACAGAGCGGAAAATTGTGTTCAGTTCCTGCGAACGGGCAGCACCTTAAAGAGTAGACAGAGACAAGTGTCACTTCAGAGAAGAAGTACGGAAAAAGGGCTGCTTGGAAAAGCGACCTTGGTGCCACATTGCGCGTGCAGCTACACATGGGGCCATGGCATGAGGGAGAAAGGACAACAGCTTCAATGTCCACCTTGCTGGCCCACTGGCTACGGCAATCAAGAAAGAAACGATGAAAAAAGCCATAGAAAGGCTTGAGGGGAAGTTTAAGATGGGTCAGCTTGAGATGTCAGTCTTAGAAAGATTTAGAAGATAGTATGGCTGAAGCTACAACTACCACAGGGCAGGATTCTTGTATCCTTAACTGCATAAACTGATCCCTTACTGATTGAGTGGTTTAGCTGCTATCGGTAGCTACATCTGTAGGTACCGTCCTCCGCTCTTCTCCCAACCAAACCTGGCTCCTAGAGTTTCCCTGAAAATCATGTTTCACACAGTGTAGAACTGCTTTTACATCTCCATATCTCTTGTACATCATCATGCGTATTTATTAAATTTCTAAATCAGAGCATCATCCACTTGATACAGTTTTGATATTACCTATTCTCATACTGTGAAGCAGAGTTTGGGGATGGCTTCTATGGAGCAGCAGCGGATCAGCTGCCATAACTCTTTCCACTCTAACACTTCTGTTAGTAAATCAATGGGTCAATGAATAACTGAGGAGTTATTTCATTCCACTCAGTGTTTTTATTATGATGCTGTGCTTGCAGGTATTTATGTATCCCCACCCCCTGCACCCCCATAGATAAGGCTCCCAGTGACATGACAGGACTTTGAATAGGACAAAAATATTCTTAAGTTTCACATCTTACCAGGACTTAATACTTATATGTGCTAACGCTTGTAGAGAAGCAGTGATGAAATTTGTCTGTGGAGTTCACGTTCTCTTCCTAGAATACAGAGCAAACTTAGTATTCTGTACCCTTTCTATGCTGTATCCTATGAATGACATTTAAAGAACAAATGCGTCCCTCTCACCTGTGAGGCATTGGTTTGAGGGACATAGCATGTAGGAAGCCCTCAGAATTTACACAAAACATATGGGGGAAATTAGGCTGGAGACAGTGGCTCAATCTTATTCTTACATCGTTTCCATCTAACGCTGCTGTTACATCAGTCGTTGCCCCCTAAAACTCAAAAATCAGACAAGGAATTATGTATTTTGCCAGAAAGTTTCTTACTCTGCTCCTGGGATGGGGAGGCTACACGAGGTCATATTCACCATATCGAATAGAAAGCTACACTCTAGTGCTTGAAGATTTCAATCAAGAACTAAAAGAGAAAAGTGATGAGAAAGTACCTGTTATGTTGAAATTGAAAATATGCCAGCTCTGAAGCCTACTCAGGGAAGTGGAGAGATCTGGGTTTGTTTTTTTTTTTTTTAATTCTAAAAGGTTTCATATTCATATTCAAGTCTCAGTCACATTTCCATTGGGTGAGTAATTTTTTCCATATGTAACTAGAGGAAGAAGGGTGAAGAGGGTTTCCAGATTTAAATGAAAGAGTATTACAAAAGAAGCTAATATACAAACCAGCAAGCTTTATGAGAAGTAGGATAACGAACTGTTCTCACAATAGAAAGAGAAGTGGAAGGACAATAATGACTGTTCACTGACAGCTTGAGAAACGATAAGAGCTACCAGCAGCAGTACATACCCTTCCATTCTCAGCCAAGAGAAGTGTTATCTAAAATGAAGTAGAGCAACTATAACTGATAATAATGATTTTTATCATAGCCATGACCGCTATGAACCTGGTCAATGGGATAAGAGCAGGACAAGTGGAAGATGAAGCATATAAATAACATGTGTAAAAGCAGGACAATAAGCAGCACTTCAGAGAATACTGTCTTCCCTCAGTCATGTTCAAAGGTCATTTTAGAGAGCAGCTTTTTATGTGGGTGGGTTCAAAAGTAGCATTAGAAATTCTCCAAATGACCTACTGAGCAGGGACAAGAGGACAGTGGAAAGGCCACCCTGGGCAGATTAACTTTCACCTCATCTGGAGTCCACTTTCTGGGCCAAGCAGTGGTAGGAAGTAGAAGAGAAGATTTGAAAAAAACATTGCTGCATCTAATAATGCTTTAATATAATAAGTTCAAGCACTGATCTTCCTTCACCTTCAGGCAGACACTGGGGGATCTCCAGGGCAGTCTTGTCTGGTTCAGATGGAGCAGTAACTTGCAAAATTGGGCCTGGAAGCCTCGTGGGTGCCTTGGAGCACTCCAGGTGAGGATGGGACGAGCAGGATGTGACACTGGGCACAGGCATGCCTACAGAGCTGTCCCGGTGGAAGCTAGAGGGACCTGAGCTTAGGTGCAGAAGTGGCTGCACTGTGGGCCCTGACAATCTCTTGGTACACAGAGGGAAGAACATAGTACCCAACCTCCACGCAGGGCTGTGTGACTTCACAGCCGTAGACACATCACGTGAAGTGGGCATGGGCTCATGTGTCTGTCCCAGGTATGGGCTTGCAGAGAAATGAAACAAGACAAAACAACTGTCAAGCAAACATTAAGCCTCAAAACTGAGCCCTAAAGAGTAGAAAGAACGAGGTAAAGCTGAAATCTTTGTCTGCCACTGCTAGAATCCATCCTTACATACTATTTACATAGCTATACTCTATCTGATCAACTCAAATGTAATAATTTTTGATATGTTAAAATCTATTGGTGCCTTACCAGAGAGTAGATTAACTTTGCAGGTGCTAATAGCTATACTATGGCAGGATTCAGACTAGGGAAACTACCTAATCCTTAACTATAGAGGCACAAATGAATTACTTCATATCCCACAGGAATATGGTACAAATCTACAGAGATAAAACACAAGAAACATTATTTAGACACACGACACAGGCACTGTGAACATAATTACTAGATTTCTTGCACAGTTGCTTTTTTTTTTTTTTTTTGCCTTTATATCACCTCCCTGTTAAAATGCGTGTTGGGTTCTGCCATGTTCTGTGGCTGTTTTACACGCAGGTGGCACCGCGGTGGGGACGCACACACTCACGCCCCTCTGAGAAAGTACTGACAACCCTTCGCTTGTTCACTGCTATATCATCACTGACACAGAATAAATCAAGCACAGTATAACCACTCTTGTGGGTGCTCTCCCATAATAAAAGTGGGACATTCCTCTGGGAAGGGGAGGGTGGAAGCAAAACATATGCCTGCGGAGGCAAGAGCTGGACCCTTAACATTTAAAAAAACCCAGTATTTCCACCATGGCTATTTAAAACCCCCTCCCTCCATTTATGTATTTTTAAGTGCATAGTCATGTAAATACATCTCATCATATGGTAAATGTCATAATGTGCGAGGAGAATGTATGACAACTGCGCCTGGGGGAAGAATCAGCCTTTCCACAGTGGCCAGGCCATTCATGGGCTGTCAGGTAATGTCCCACTGATTAGGGTAGTCGTCCTGTCACGTCAAAGTCAACGTGTCGGCTATGAAAAGTGTAATCGACTTATGTACACTGGTACACCTCCATTTGGAAGGAGGAAAACCCCATACTTTCTGAATGATTTGCCATGTGCAGAGTTACGCTCATGGTGGAAGGCAACTTCTGACTAAAAGGAATTTTTTTGTTAATAGTCTTAATTCACCCATCCAGTAATGAGGTACACAAGAAGAGTTAGCTACACATACAGTGTTTTCTAAAACTATTTCATGAAAGAAAATGTAAACAAAATGAATTAACAGAATATATTTTTTTCTAAAGAGTAATTTTCTAATTTTTCCGTTGTGCAGCAGCTGCTGTTGCCATGCTGTCATTGCTGTTGCTATGTATTTTTGAGTGTGCAAAGATGTAATTGGCTACTTCGGCATATATAAACTATTGGTAGAGATGTTTCTATGGAAAATCACGTCTTTTTTTGATTGGTTTATGTTGAAAGTAGATGTGCTTAGCTATCATCTCAATTTAAATTGAGACCAACAGGTTTCAAGTCTCCTAATGCAATGAAGCCACGTGCCTCATCATGGTGGAACTGAATTTAGGCTAGAACTTTTATGCTGACATCATAGTAGAATATGAGTGAGATTGAGTCTCCTCAGTCTCCAAATGTTTCTATAGTCTTTGGCAAACTTTTTGATCCACTGTGAATCATATTTGCTCTGAAAAGAAGGCTCTTTCCTGCTTTTGCCTGACATAACTTGCAAGCTACTAAATCAAAACTCATTTCAGACTAGTTACATATTTTGCTTGAAGACCTTTTATAAAGTATTATTGACTCATGCAATGCAGTTATGTATCTCAAAATTCTCTGAAAAGATTGACTAATACCTCAGGTTAGAGGTTGTTTAACCTAGACAATTTTGAGTTCATGATGGGCTTTTGGGAGAACAAAAGACTTGTCATTTCAACTAGGGAAGTGACACACTTGTCATATAACCTTGATCTAAAAAGTAAAGGTGTACATCTGGGCTAAGAAGTCACAGGGACAATGAAAATGAGAAAGACCATGTAGTAAGTATTAATTTCAGCTTTGTAGCACTAAGTTTTCCTACAGTCAGGATGATAGAATTTGTCCGAAAAACATATTCATATTTATTCTAATAATTGTTTAGTTAACTAAAGTTTACTTAGATAACATGAAAACCTGCTACAGCCCAAATAGAGGTGCTACATACTGTGAGACCTAATGCAAGGTGCACAGACAATGCAAACACTATGAAATATTTTTTTTTCAGAACAAATGACATGTTTTGCAACCTCAGTTTCATAATTCTGTCTTACTTGAATACTCTCTCATTGTAGAAGTTAAAATAAAATTTGGGGGTGTTTGGACACTCTGAGGTTATAGAAATGTGTTTCCAGAAGGAAATCTGCAAGTTCTCCTCTGTAGGAGGTAGCTAAAGTGTTATTTAGATATAAATGAAATGAGACTTGATTGAAGGTTTGTTAAGAAGCGACTAAACAGTGTTGGGTTACATCACAGAGAAGATGATTTATCATCTGCTTGGTTCATAAAATCTTTTCAGCTAATACCTATGATAAGTGTTCTTTTTTTATATCTCGTGTGCCTCAGGATCTATTAATTTATTAGCAAGTCAGAGCACTCCCTCTTTTCTTATTCCTAAAACTCCTTGTCTTTGGCTACTGGTCTGATTCTTGTTCTATTACATCAAAGATTATTCTTTTTACTGGAAATTCTTTTCTTTATTCCTTCTTTTTTTACTATTCCTCTTTCTTTGTCAGACCAATTACCCAACCCAGCATTGGCAAGCACAAGCTTAAAGCTTTGGAGGTAAAATTTTCTTTCTTTTTTCTTCCCTAAGTCATGGGAGGATCCTACTGTCTGCCTGAGAAGAATTTCATTTCCCTCATCTATAAGCTGTACAGTTGGAAATAAACTGTCTTAATAAATTATGACTTGTTTATGTTATTTGATATTGACTAAATTTTTAAATTTACTAATGATACTATGTATCAGTCTCCAAAAAGAAAAGCTTTTTTAAAAAGAAGATTTATGTATTTAGGTCACAAACCTGCCATTTTAAATATTTGCTTTTCCGCTAAAAAGCTTATTCAGGAGTAATAACAATGTTATCATAGTGTAAACTTAAAAAAATCAGAGTAAGTTTTTTTTTTGCAGTGTGGTGAACTGCAAACAGTCTTTTAGAACATTTTAATTTAAATTTTTCATTTAAAAGATGTTGTGCTGGCGTTATGATGTACCCATGAAACATGATTTGTGGAAAGGCCGCACACACACACATATACACACACACACATTATTGCAGGACAGATATGCTTTACCTTCTTGGGCAGCCTAAGCACCTTAGGCAGAGTCTTAGAAGTGATTGCAAGTCCCTGCGGACTCCATGGATGAGTGCCACAATGACATAATGCCACGGGTATGTGTGCAATGCCCCTGCAAATCATTAATTTACCTGCTGCATTCTCCTCCAATCACTTCCAGCTGAAAGCTGGTGAGTGCCATTACTGCTACTGCTTGCAAGCAGGCAACAACTTAATGGAGATGATTCCCTTTAAGAGGTCTCTGCTGAGTTTTTGGTTGTCAGGGAAGATGATAGTCTCATCCCTCTGGTTAGATAAAATTAAGACTCCTTCTGAATATCTCATTATTGATCAAGTGGCACTTGGAGTCAGCTGGTTATATTCCTTTTCTGAGAGGCTAGCCACTCTCCAGAGGGGCTTCTAAGGATACGGAGAAGTCCTGGCCTGTAAGGGGTTTGCCTAAAGTCCTTTCCTTTGGGTAATTCTCAGGTTTTTATGAAAAATAAAGACTGCCTCTAACCATTGTGAAGAAAAAAATCCTGGCATGTTGAAACAGCAGAAATGAAAATGTTGTGAACTACTTTGGTCACATTGGCAAAGCTTTGACCAAATCTGGGTGACCGAGTGCAGCAGTAAGTGAAACCTGAGTTTGGCCCTCAGGCTTAACCTTATTTCCTTGACATCCATGAAGTGGGCAGACAGACTAATGGGTGAGAACAGAGATATAGCTATGCCCTTTCCTTTCCTTGCTTGATCCAAAGGGATGTGGGGAGGGCTTCTGTTTAGGCTTTGTTAAAGTTTATATACTAATCTTCTCAGCCCAGCATTGCTCAGAAATGCTTTATTTCTAAGGACTACAGGCTAAGCTCGTCTTGGTATCTAGACTTCAACTTGCCTAATTGTTTCTCAGAGAACAGGTCATTTTCAATTATTGTAATAATTTTCTTAAACTTCCCCCTTTTGACTGTGCTCACTGTCAGTCACAAACCAATTTTTTTACTGAAAGTTTAATAAGAAATTGTAGAGCCGTTTGCAGATAAAAGAAGTGAAAAATACAGTTTTCTTTGCTAAAGAAATATCACTGTGGGCTAAGGGCTCTGTGCTGATCCTTGGAGTTAAACGTGCATATTTCTCATTCAAGAGTGTGAGTGCTGCTTGGGTATAGGAGTATATAATTGCTGTAATCTTGGCCTGTGCATTTTTCTTAAACTGGTACTGTATTATTTGGAGCTGGTCCATTTGTCTAAGTCCCTCTTGTATTCCTTTCGAGCATACCGTGTAGGAAAATAAGCCTTTCTTTATCTTTAAGGCAATGGCTTGTTTGTTTGTTTGTTTCTAGATCATATCTAAATGAATCAATTGTGACTACTTGATCTTGCTAACACCTAATTTGTGTATTGTTTTGGAGTCAAGTCATGCTCTTAATAATGAAAAATAAGGAGTTATGCAAGGAGAGCACAGGGAAGTATCCTGAAAGAGAAATGCCGAGGCTGAGGGGTTCCCAGTGACTCCCTGCACATTTCCCTCCTACAGCAGAAGCTTCACTTGCTGATATGTGAATATACGAGTTGATATCTGAGTCTACCTGTTTCCAGGCAAAAAAAGGTTTCTCTAAACTGCAGCTGAAACTGAAATAGCATTTGTCCAGGGACAGACCTCATGACGAGGTCATCAGTATTAAAATGAGTGTTAAAAGCAATATTATTTTATGGGTATTCTCCCATACCTCACCTCCCATACCTCAGTTACTGAGTGTTCATAGTTGACATTATCCATCTTTTTATCATCCCTCCTATAAACTCCTCTTTGGCTTGTGTGAGATACAACAGTCCACCAATTTAAATGGGACTATGCTGGTATCCTTATCAGATAAAAATCTGCCCTGCTGTGTTGATTCGTATTAGAGAGTTTCACGCACCTGCAAAGGCAAGAGAGCTTAGCAACTGGACCGGAATCCACTGGGGCTTCTGGCATGTGGGATGAGATAGGAAACACAACTGGGTTTTGGAGCATTCACTATGGTATTCCGTGTAGCAGAAGGACCACTTGCTCCAGTCCTCAAGTATGAGGTAGGGATATCTTGAGATGCGTGGGGAGTTTTAAACTCCTAGTCCCTTTCTTCAACATCATTTACTGGGCAACAGGGCTTCATCTGTCCTGAGATTAGGTACCTGCAATGAAGATATGGGCTGTCATGGAGAACAAGAATCACTTCTTGTACCTATTTTATATACTCATTCTAGATTTAAATGAATTGGTAAATAAAACCTCCTCATTGCATTGAGTAGACTCAGCTGTATCTCCCCTGAGGATAGAGGAAGGATGGGGGGGTTACACTTAATGAAGTGGATCTGGCTTTAAATACGCCAGTTTGTTTCCTCAGTCCATTACTGCAGTGAACACTGAGAGACATGCAGAGCTATGCTGGACATGGTTTTCACCAAGTTTGTTCCAGGCTTTAAGGACCTGCTACCTTTGGAGTATGCAAGACCCCTCCAGAGGTCTGCAGTAGTGTGAACTGTACTGAAACCAGAAACGTTTCTGGCAGCCACATTTCAACACCACTATTTATGCTTTAACCTTCTGTAATCTGCTCACAAACCTCACGTGCTGCTGTACAGGTAGCCATCCAGGAGCTAAGCGGTGAGCAGTGGTGCCTGCTCATTAGAGCCTCATCAGATTAGCTGCTTGGGAGACTCAAGAGTTTGTTTCCCAGATCCACTATTGCCAGTCTGTGCAATGTGCAAACCTAGCTCTTATTTAGTAGGTTCACTTCTGCACGTGCCAGGACTAGAATTCTGTTTCTGTGATTGTTTATAAATTACAGGCAGATCCTAGGATCTGGCCCTCTTGAATTTCTGGGCTTTTGCCAATTTAAACAATCCCTTATGTGATCATTACATAGCATTACAGTGATTATAGGTCAGTCTAGGAAGACTGATACTTTGATGAGCTCACCTCAGAAGGTCATGATAAAAGTAGGCACAGGAGGTGTTTCTAAATTGAAGACGACTATTTGGTCAGGCCTGTTGCTTTAGTTCATTTAGTTTGGTTGCATTGCTCTTTTGGCCTTGCTACAGGTGTGTATCACTGCAGACCTGAACTCCGCGACTCTCCTATTTCCTGCTTTTCAACTTACTATCCTTTCTCATCATTGCATTAAGTAGTATGGCTTCAAAGATTGGTGTCATGTGCATGACTGTAATTGTACTAAGCAGTCATTTCTTGGGCACGTGGGGAGTGGATTTTAGCAACAATAATTTCCTTGAAAGTGCGAATTCAGAACTCAGTATAGCTTCAGAAAAACGTATACTTACAGTAGTAGATAGGATGATGCAGATAAGACAGAAATAAAGCATGTTGGTTTTTTGTTATGTGTGGCTTTAGTCTCACTTGTTACCTGTACAGAGACTGTTGATACAACACCGTTTGTGCGTTGTCATATGCAGGGGAGGTTTGCCCCAAATGTCTTCCTAGAAGACCAGAGGCAGTCATCAGTGCTCTTGAGAAAGAGCAATACAACTGGTTTTTGAGTAACTCTAATGAGATTCGAGTGGGATAATGGAGCTGTGCTGAACAGTGGGATTTCCTTGCCCACACTCCAGGGATGGGGAAACCAGACCCCTGGAAAGGCTGCAATGGGTGATGAAACACTTCCCCAATTGAAGTTCTCGGAGTTCAAGTAACATTCACAAGTGACTGCAATTCTCTTTCTGCATCTCTGTTTCAGCTACTGCCTCTGTGACAGTATAAGATAACTCAATTAATACAAAAAGATAAGAGTATATTAGAGTCCTGTGAGGAACAAGTTCCTAGATTGAGTCCCTAATGCATACAAGAATAATGGTAAGATAAAGCCCTAGTTAATTATATTGAAGAGGCAGGAAGAAACTCACAACTAATTGTGCTGTAGTTAAAAGTATTTCTTTTTCTAAATGAACACTTAGTACTGATTGTGTTCCTGTTATTTTATCAGAGGATCAGGATTACAAGGTCTAGCCATTCACTGGTACGTAGGTACTGTCCTCAAATAAACGTCACTTTGGAAAACTGGACGTATTTTGTTTGTGCTGTGGATGTTAATGGTACTAGGGAAGTCTTGGTTTGCCATATTGCTTTGTGAGACAGTTTTTCTATTAGAGGTAGCAGGACCTAGAAGCACTGGACAACTGCACAACTGTAGTAATGCGTGCACGTACATGCTCTACTTCGCTTATTTCTTTACATCCTGTCACATCTCATCTCTGAGACAAAAGCTGTGCTGAACAAACACATCGTAGCTGGCCTGCGACGGGCGAGACCTCAGTCCTGAGACAAAGAAGAGATGCTTTTTCATTGACTCTCATAGAAAGCAAACAAAGGCCATTTATCCGCAGTGGAAGTCAAAAAATCCACTGCACCTGCAGACAAGCAGCCACGTGCGTGCTCCCCTCCTCCCCAAAACACACACGCACACATGAAATGTACTTGTCTGTAGTTGTGCACAGTGAGTTTCTGCAGGTGGGGATTCACCTTACAAAGGGAAGGGGTCGAAGAGCAGTTCTGCCATATCATGAGGTTTCCACAGAAATGCTGGCTGTGTAGGCTGCCCTTGGAGTTGTGCTGAATCGGTGCCTTCTTCCATCAGCTTGCCTTATTCCTTCATGTTGTGGTAATCAGGGCTACTGATAAAACCTGTGAAAATGAATTAATTTTCCTGTTAAACTCATCCAATTATACTAAAAGCAAATAATGAGAATATGAGGGAGATACAGCTATCTTAGCCTACAGATCACCCAATATCCTCAGTACAGAAGCATCTAAAAGCTGCCTGCTAAGTTGGTTGATATGCCTTTTATTTAGCTTGATGTTAATTTGCTAAACACTGTTTTGGTGTATGTGATTGTAGAACATAAAAATGCAGTAGGTGGTTTATAGGAGACGAGAGCAAAAGAATACTCCGTGCTACGAGCTCTACATACAATGCGTATTCTCCAAAGGGATGAAATTTCCCTCGAGCTAATGGGTAAACTGCAAAGTGAGGTACACCAGCAGCTTTACGGTTCACTTTAACCTGCTCCTCCTACCCGTGCTTTGCGGTGGGTGTACAACTGTTGCAAGTAGGTGGCACAGCTGTTTGCGTTGACTGGCTCGGTACCTTTGGGATACAGACAACACAGTTAACGTTGCAGGATGAAAATGGCATCTCTACTTTATAATAAACTCATTCTATTTCTTTGTGAGAGAAAAGGGGGAGACGGGGGGAGATGAGGCGGGGGGAGCAGTTGCCAGCTTGACTATATCTGTATTAGTGGCACTGCTCAAATCACACGGTGGTGGCTAATGCTTGCAAAATCCTGACTAGCATTTGAAAGGGTAACATCAGTTTATTATTGCTGCAGTAGCTGTTAACTTTATGAAGATTTCCTGTGCACCTGCCTGCTACCACATCTTTAACATATATGCATATTTATACAACTTAGGCAACATATGTTTGATGATTTTTGTCATTTATATTTACTACAGTATGGATAGCAATTAAAAAATAACCATGTTCACTGTGATGAATTGGTGAAATTCCTGGAGAAGTGGAAACTACATGAAGAATCTGAAGATAGAGAACAAGGTAAAAAGCGTGTAAAAATCTAGTTCATCAGCTGGAATATAAAAAACGTAGGCATGGGCACCAGTGTGTGTATGTACATAGAAAACATAAAAATGACAGGGAAGAATACACTATTTCATTATAGAGGTAGAACAAGAGACTAGATAGTGTAGGGTGGGATATTTTCCCACTCCATCCACCCTTTACAGATAAACTGTTGAGCTGTGTTGTAGGGGTGATGAAAGAGGATGACATTTTCTGCAGAGCTGGTGCTGTTCTGTTCCCCAGTTTTGTGTGTTTTGAATGTAAAATGGATGTATTTAATTGCAGATACACATGCAAAAGCAAATGGTGTGCTAGGACCTGCGTGATGATACAATCCCGCGTCTGACTCATCCTGGCAGCAGATCGGGCAGGTCTCCTGAGCACAACTCAGGTGCCAAGACTAGGGAAGGGCTACGGAGAGGAGTTTAGGGAGTGATCCTTAGAAGTAGCCAGTTTAGAGGAAAGCTCAGGCTTAAGTCTGTATTTGGTGTGTCTGAGTTAAAAATAGAGGAAGATCCTATGGAGAGGGTAAGTTTTGGATATTAGCCCAACCAATCTGTGTGGGTGCATGCACACCAGCACCCACACTGTGTATGAAAGTGAGATAAGCACACGTGATTTGTACCCAGAATGTAGGTGCCAGCTTTTTTAGAGAGAATTTCTTACCATGTGGCATATTATCATATTCGAGACCTGCTCATCTCTGTAAAAAGACAGAGGATAGTGGGCTGTGCAGAAATGGAGTGAGACGGTGGAAACGCACGTAGTGGAGCTGTGAAAACTGACTTGGGAGTGGAAGGGAACTTAGAAAATTTAACTTAAAGAGAAAGATGGAGGAGACTATGAAAGCTAGATCTTGTCCTGGAAGTAGTGTTTTCCATGTCAGCATGGTGACTTGCCTAGAATCATTTATTCCACTTCTTGGAAAGACTCTCTAAATTAACCTCTGGGTGCCTTTGTTACCCTCTTGTGAGGTATTGTAGTTTCTCACAGAGGCTAGAGCAGCCCCAGGTCCACCCCCATTTCCACTCTCTGCCTGTGCCCAGAAATGCCCTGACTGACATGACTCTCTGCACCGAGCAATGCAGCATTGCCCCCAGCAGTGTAATTCAAAGTAAACTAAACTGCACAGTGAACGATTTACCCTCTTCAACAAACAGGAACATTTACTCATTTATTTTTTCTTGTTGTTGCTTACCCCTCTCCCAGCAGTTAGCGCATAGGAAGCAGCAGCCTGTGCCGCTGGAGCATTCTCTTCGGCAGAGCGCTCCTAAAGCAGCCCCGCTGGTGTTTGGATCATTTTATATTAGTGGGGTGGCTCAAACTGGCCTCGGTAGACCACAAGATATGTCACATCCCTTCTGAAGCTACATCTCTGGGTGGTATATTTGCCTGTTTGTCAAGTCAGGTGACAGCATCTTCACACATTGATTTTAATTTGTGTTGAATATAAAGCTTTGAGAGTGAGACTTTGTATCAGCTGCTTATTGAAATCCATGCTACTTCAACTGTTTTCTCCTCCCTCAGTATTTTAGCAATTCTATTAAAAGAAAAAAAAAAGCCCTGAACTGAATCAGTTTTGGGTTCAAAAAAATTGCCTGTGTGCCTTAGGATTGACAACTCCTAGGCCAGTGTTTAGCCCAATGCGATGCAAACCTGCTGATATATTAAACCCCAAACCAGCATTTATAATAGAAATACAGTAAGCCTTTAACTATAACGACACTAGCAGGTGTCACCACAATAAAGATAACAGCCTCCCCATGAACAAATATTAGATTAAAGAGATCAATCAATCTGTATCTTAGATTCTAGGCCCAGCGTGATCTCTACCAGTAAAAAAAAAATTCACTTTTACTTTGTCTGTGCATTGTAACAGGTGAAAGACCTCTTGGTTGTTCAATTTTTTTTTTTTTTTGGCAATAACTGGAGAAAATAGGATTCTTTCTTTTTTTCTTCTGTTGCAGACTCTTTATGTAAATGATATAGAAAACATTTGTGACCTAAAGACACAAGCACTTATTGATTTTAAACCTTGCGGCAGGCTGTGGCAGTTTTCATGGTGGGCAGGTGGTGTGTGTCATGGCTCACTATGCTGTCTCCTCCAGGAATGCCAAAAAAACCCTGTCAAAGCCTGGGATATCATCAAGTAGTTTGTGCTCCTGGGGCTGTGATCAAATTACCTGTGGAAACAGTGCATTCTGCCTTTCCTGGTTTTTCTTTCTGCTGTTGCTAATAGCCTGCTCTGTTACCAATAGCACCTTTTCCTCAAAAACTGTTGAAAGTTACTACTTTTATTCTTCATGGTTTAGTATGCTGTGCCATTCCTTGAAACACATGAAAGGAGTGCACGCTGCCGTCGAGTCAGAATGCTCCAACCCAGCCGGAGTGGAGGCTGCAGAGCCACTCTTCATTGTGGTAAGTGCCAAAGGTGAGGGAAATTCAGTCCCCCCTGCCGCAAGAACTAAATGCCCCTTCTAGTTCTCCCTTCCTGTCCCTCTTACGATCATCTGTGATCATCCATCACCTGTCAAACGAAAAGCCTGAGAAAAGCAAGTCCTAGCTATGATCTTCTGAGCTGTAGGATGAAGCATGATCTTTCCATGTTCTCCCATGGAAAGTGACTGTGCATTGTCCACAGGGCATGGTCCGCAACCTTGACATGGAACAGCAATAACACTGGCTTTTGCTCAGATTTTCTACTGAGTTATATCATTGCTGTCATTTCCAATACCACGCAGCCTTGGCTCATAAGTGCTGTGTTCTGAGGTTTTACGCAGGAATTGCACTAAGATTTTGAGATCTGTTTGTAGCAACAGTTTTGAGACTCAGTTGTGGTATTTGATTCTCCTCTCAGATGCACCTGAGTAAAAAATGGAAGATCTCTTCCTTGGAAAACATGGTACATCAGAAGTGTAAGAGATATTGAAGCCAAAATCCACTGGTGGTCTTTCATGATGAAACAGACCACGTATTGAGGGAAACATGCTAGAACAGCTTATCCGCAATGTTCTGGATAGATGCTCTCATCCCAGTGCAGAGCACCTGTTGATCAATTAAATTTGCTCTGCTTTTAATATATTCTGGGCTGCATAAAGGCAGCTTTTGTGCAGAAAGGTATCCACATCAGATGAATACAGAATAACTGTTCATCTTTTACTACATACCCACTTCTTTATTTTCCAGTAGTGCACACATATGGACAAGATACAGATAAAGTACAGCTTTCTAAGGAAACTAAGTGACTTGATCCTTGGAGCCTTTTTTCAGAGATCTTTGAAATTTGGTTCTTAGAAGCACTGAAAGAAGATGTTTCCTCTAAATCAAACCCAAAGCGGATACCTATCCAACTTCAGAGCCATTGCAGTCATGGCCTCACAAGGAGTGTGTGTGTGAGGAGAAGTCTGCTCAGTAAGGTATTCGATGACCAGTAAGTACACTTACATTTTCACCTTTTTTTCCAAAATCACAAAATAAGCTGTGGAATATTTTATTTGAAATCAATTATAGTATGTGCAACAGTTGCCTATTTTCCCTGCAAAAAGACTTCAGGATTAAGTCTGTAACCCTTTGAGTGAGTTTAGGCTCTGGGAACTGTAAGGGTTTCATAGCAGCCGTTGCATTTGCAAAACAGCTGCCCAACTTCCTTCTCTTCATATTTTTCCATGTCACACCAACTTTCAGTTTGCTTGAACGATGAGTTCATATCAAGTTTAAAAAGTCTCATAAAGTTTATTTTGCAGAATACTAGTTTCACCATGATGAATGATGACTGCAAGGCATGTCTATGAAGACCCTGCTCCAATGCCATTACAATGTAAGATGAGGATGGGGAAAGCAATTTCAGTGTAACTCTACGGAGGCCCCATTACCAGACCATTACAACTGCAGACTAATTGAAGAGCAGGAACACGCAGAGCCCTCCCTTTGGTGACACAGTTACAATGCGATATTAATATGTCAAAATGATTTCAATGCCAAGCATCAGATTTTTTGCCATTATTAATAATAAACAGCAGTATTTTATGCTTCCATGTTCATGTAGGCCTGAAAACCTGGAATGAGATTCCTTGCTACATGCAAACAGCCCTGATGTTGTATAAGGCTGTGGGCAGAGGTGCAGAGGTCAAAGGCCGCTCTATGTGAAAGGACGAGATACAGCAGAGATTTGCAGGCTGCTTCCTCTCCGAGCCTGTCTGTTGCACTAAATCTTACAATTTTAAAATTTAAATGAGAAAAAAGTACGTGCAAATACAATTTATCAGTGTTTTAGGAGAACAGCACAGTGCTGCATCTCAAAATCTCCAACTTTAACCACAGAAGTCTATAAAATCTGCCTTAATTTGAAGCTCAGTCCCGTGTGTCCATGTATTGCCCCACTTTATATATTTGCTAAGGAGCATGATGTCAAGGCAGCTTATATATCAAGAGAGTGACCTGTGCCAGCTGCACCATATTTTCAAAGCCATTTAGGTACAAAAGAATGCAGATGGTTACCTAAATCCCACTTAAGATTTGGCCCATTGAAGCGGAATGAAGTATATTGCAGCAGCTTATGCTCTGGTGATAGGGCATTGTGAGTGCTAGGTGACAACGTATCCATTGGAATCTTGTTATTTTTTAATGGAAAAGTCCATATTTAGTTTCACTGTGCAGGTCTAGTCCTTCTGTGATTCTGAACCAAAGTACCTTCAATAATTTCAGAATGATTTTATTAGCAATGCTATTCTCATTTATATTTTTTTTTCCAAATACTTACCTAACTGCTATGCAGTTTGTAAAGGCTGTGCAACACGTAATATTTAATTTACATACCCTATGTATTTGTTCTTCCATCTTTTGAAGAAAACCCACTCCAAGAACAACATAGTAAATCTAGTGAGTTGGTGGCAAAATCCACTGATTTCTGTAGGGACTTTAACAGAGTTTAATCATACCGCTTTTCATAGCCTGCTTCTCACTGACTGTTTTTCCAACTTGAAGTCTTCTCTTTTAAGTAGTGGAGCTCTCCATTCTGCTTTGCTTTTGTCTGTATTTATGTTGTCTCCTTTTCTTACTGAAGAGCATGAAGCAACTGTTTCCAAAGTTTCAAATAATTCGGATCCTTGGGTTCTCATATCACTTTGTCCATCCTCATCGGTACATTTTCAGTTTCTGTAATACCCTTTCTAGTGCTGTGCCCATTATTCCAAATGTGGCCTCCACATCAGCTGCTTATGATCCATTTGCACTGCTAATAATGTTGTTTCCTTCTTTAACTGTCGATATGATGCTTTATCTGCCACAACTTTTAGATCATTTTTCTGGATGCTGGAGGGGGTAGGTGAAGGTCTTTTCCAAACACTTTAATCTGAGAACCACCTCTCTCGTCTTTGTGTTGGAATAAAAGTTTCAGAAGCTATGACAGCTTTCAGCACATCTGCTTGCCTAGAAATAAATGGCAAAAGTCTGGTTGCCTTCAAATGATAAAAGCAATGGATGGCAACAGTAAAGCCATAGGGTCATAAAGAATGAGAAGGCTTATGAAGGTGGGTTTATTAGAGATTGGAATTGTCCTTCTTTTGGTAAGACTTAAAGTTCTCCCTGTTGCTTTCTTTACTGAAAAATCGATGCCGTCATAGCTTCCAAGAAGAGTAGCCAGCACAGAGCAATGTGGTGGCTCTCTGCACACTTTCATTCACCCCATTCCAGAAAGTGCTTTTCTTTTGCTGTAGGTATTAAACATTAATAATATGTTCTTGCAAGGGGGAGAGGTGAATTGACTTTTTCAGACACAGAATTGTGTCCTAAAAGTCCACGTAGTGTCAGCTCTGCTTTTGCTCTCCTAGATTCAATTATTTTCTATCCTTTTGTTTTATTGCTGTTACTTTCTAGTGCAAGACAATTTTTATGGTTTTTGGTTGGTTGGTTGGGTTTTTTAAATAAATATCTTCAGTGCCTAAAAATGTTGTGGGCCTGACGGCTCTGAGACAAAAAAACACCTGTCCCTGTAGTAAGGATAACAGAAGTTTCAGCAGTTCAAGCTCCTCATTGCTCAGGTTCCTCAAGTTCTTCATATCCCTTCTGGATATATCAGGGCACCTTAAACATAATTTGGAGGAAGCTACTGGAAGACAATAAGACCTCCTTTTGGTCTCCTTGGTCTTGTAGCTCTTCGTCACCCTACAAGATATAAAGATATCAGTTAAAATTTTTTTATGTTTTGGTTATACGGAATAACATTTTGCTGAAAAGAAATACATTTGAATTTACAGAATTCCCTTATTTTTATTGTCCTAGTGGTGTCCCAGCAGTAACTGAGGATCTGGGTTGGACTGGAAGCACTGGAAAACAAAATTTGGAGAAAGCTTCATTTTTCTACACTTCTTTGTTGCTTTACTGAAATTTAGTAGATATTTTTTTCTTCTTGCTTTTCACATTGTTGAAAATGAAGGTTGTCTTACCCTTCCTAGTAGCTTCATTTAGTACATAGCACAACAGAAAGAGAAAATGAGTGCATATTTGAAATGGTGGATTGCAGAGGGAAAATGTAACAATCTCTTTTCTAAGTCTCAGCCATGTCTCTCCTCCCTAGCTTCCAACAATTATGTTGTTGTGGCAGAATCAGGTATTCAACAATATTTTTTCCAGATGCAAAAATTGAGGAGGAACGCAGATATTTTATGATGGACAGCGCTATTACTAATGCAGTTCATAATTTTAATTTAGATGTGGAACTGTGAATTCCTATCAACCTTGACAGCTTCTGGGCCAAATAGTCATGATGAGCAAGTCAGCAAGCTGCCACTGCCTTTGGCCCAGCTCAGGCCCCAGCTTTGACTGCTGTGGCGCTAAGCTGATTTACAACAGCTGATGATTTGGTCTGCTGTTCTTGCTTCAAGTAAACTCGGTCCCTTGGGGCTTGACTTGTGATGCCAGAGAGCTCCCTCCACTGCCCCCGACTTCTTGGAAAGCTGAAGTCACCCAGTATCTTGCACAATCCCGTCTCTGGTCCTCGTCCTCGCTACGTCTAACTTACTTTCTATGTCTAATTCTGCTTTCTAATTAGGCTTTCTTTCACAAACGTTCAAGCATTTCAGTCTGACTTGCCAAAGCAATCTGTAGTAGTAACAAACACTCTTTTGAGAATGTTTTGTAAATTTTTGGATTCCAGTGTATGTACAGTTTAGCATCATTGTTTTGTATATTTTTTTTTTGTTTAGATACATCCATTATATATCTATATCTACTTAAAATTCAATAAAATTTATTCCGAGAAGGAGAGAGCCAGATGCTAAGTTAAACCAAAAAAATAAATCAAATAAAGATTTAATTAGCAGAGGAAAAAATTCAGGGAAAATAACCTTCTGGAAAATAGCAAAATCAGTAGAAGTGTAACAGCATTCTAATATGTTAGTATACTACCATCTTATATTTATATTTCGTATATACTTTTATAGCCAGCAACACGAAGCTTGTGTGCTGCAATTAACATCTTTTCTGTAGTGAATTGTCATGTTCTAGCACTGCTAATGAACATGGAGAAGGTGTACCTGCTGTAAACTGTTGCCGAGGAAAAAAAAAAAAGCCCCTTGGAATTACTATACTAGTACATATTTTTCCTCTCTTTATTTCTCTTCCCCCTTCCTTTATTTCTTTCTTTCTTTTTTCCTTTTTGCTTTCTTTGGGAAAAGCCTCTATTATTACCTGCGGTAGGCTCTGAACGCTAGCATGCTATTTTGTTGATTGCACTGCCCTCAGACACTGCACATTTGAATCCCATTTGTAGCAGCGATGCCAGTGCTGGGATTCAAAGTCGGAGTCTCTTAGGGTTACAGCCCTGCTGCTGCTTCTCTGTGAGTGGAAGCGTCTAATACTACTGGCATCAGAGACTAGGGCTGATAAAGAGACAAGGTGATCTAAAGAGAGCACACATGGAATTTTTCCCCCCTTTTCGTTTTTCTTACCAGAAAGATAAAGGAGATGAGAGTAGGTTGATATTTGACGAATTGGTTTTATTCAGAGGAGTGCTATCATTTTTATGTCCTTTTTGAAAACGCACCCACAGTGTCTGAATTCCCATTAATGCAAAGTTCAGATAAAGCTGATGAAAAGCAGCTGCCATCTTGATAGTTGCCATGGCAGATGGCATCAGCCTTTATGCTTTTATCAGTATTAGTATCAGAACACACTCTGTGTTCCAAGCTGAGATAAAAATCATTGAAGCTGTACCTGGAATAGGCAGATCAACACTGCGGGTCCCACACAGTTTTGAATCTTTTCAGAACAGTCTGCATAAAAGCTAGAGACAACACATTCTTGTTATTCATTAGTTCAGCAATGCTGATGGTATTTTGTAAACTTCACAGATGAAGCAGCCTTTCTAAAGAGCTGCTGCCTCCCTTCCTCCTTCCCTCCCACCCCCAGGAATGCTCAGGCTTTGAAAAGAAAAGCCACACACACACACAGACACAGACAGGAGACACACTTACAGTAAGTGGACAATGGATACAACAGTGACATTCCTTCTTGATTAACCTACTGCATTTTGCACTAAAACCCCAATCAACCCGCTGTGAATTAACGGTATTAAGAGTAGGTGCATAGCAATGGAAATAAAGATTACTGCCGGGCTGCGAAGGTGCGGTGGGGAAGGGGCTTCTGCGGGTTTGTCACCCCGATATTGTGAATCCCACCTGAGAAATCTCCCCCATTTCGCTTGCTGCTGGGTGGCAGTGGCACGTGGGGTGGCATCGCTCCGGACGCCCTGATGACCTGGCAGTGCTGGCGCCTCTCCAAGCGCGGGCAAGGGCCTGCAACAGCCCCTCTATTTCTGGCTCCACCTTGTGATAAGAGCCCCACCAGGAAAAGCGACTCGGGCGCTGTTAAAGCTTCATCGCTAGCTCTTTATTGCGGGTTTCAGATTGTATTGACACAACTCCCCATCCCCTTTCCCCCCCTCTCCCCCTCCCCAACTCCCCTTATAGCTATGCATATAGCTATTTTTGGTAACATTGTTGCTTGATAAATAGAGGGGTTGTGAGATCTCAAGTTATTATGCAAGTGTTAGCGACACAGGCTGGTAAACCATTTGGCTGTTGCATCGGTGCTGAAATGAATAATAGCAAATGGGAGGAGGGCATGGGAGTTATTTTAAATGACACATATATATTTAAATATAGCCTTAAAATAATGTTAAAGGTTTAGAGCCATTACAGGCTCTTGTGCCAACTTGCAAACTCTTCCAGAACTGATTTTAAAATTTGCTCTTCTTTCTCTGATGGTTGACAGGGAGATAAGGAGGACCTTTCTGGGTCCTGGAACAGGGAGGTGGTGGAAGGTGGGTCCTGTGTCTGTCTTTGCGCAGGGGCCTCCCGTTATCCCACCGACAGATGAAGGACACATTTCCTTCAAACTATGTGGTGCAGAAATATGGATGCAGTGTCGGAACTTAAATAGAAATTCCTGTGTGAGTCTGCGCAGTCCTACACCTCTGTGCCTAATGAGGTCACTCTGCCAGAAATGGGCTCATTCTGCCCCAGGTTTGAGAAGATTTTGTGTTTTCATTTTGGGGTAGGTCTCAAAAAAACATCTAAGTCCAGCAGGGGCTTTGGACTTCAAATGCCCACGGTATGGGGCTATTCAGATTGAAAGTTAGTTGAGTGGCTACCTAAGTGAATATTTAAAGTCCAAATGGATAAATGGGTTAGGATAAAAGGAGATCTGTCATGAAACAAAGCTTAAGAGCCCTCCAAACAAAACCTAAAGAAACAAACCTTTCTATTTTAAATTGAGTTTTAAATTCTGTGTCAGGTCTTTCCCCTTCACTAGGACCAAAAGGAAGTTAGCTACTACGGAGATGCAGGCTGGAGGAGGGGTAAAATGTTGTCAGATGCACAACTTCCTCAGAGAGGGCCCCCACTGTGCTCCTAACTGTGCCTAGAGAATGGAAGGGACTTAGCATCCAGGAGCCTGATCCAAAGCTTTTGAAAGCAGTGGGAGCCTTTACACTGAGTTAAATGAGTTTTCAGGGAGGCTCTATGAACAGGACAAGGAACAATAGGTGAATGCAACACAATGGTGGTGCATCAGACAACAGGAAAATCATTATCATAAAAGGGACAAGTAACAACAACAAAACTACTGTTGGGCGCATTATCAGCATCACAGCTTAGGTGAGTTTCAAGGCAAGAGCTGCAGGAATACAAAGCAATAGTTAGGCAGACTTTATGGGAAACTCCTCAGAAGCATAAGGGGCAGTCTGCTAAAAAGCATAAGGTTGCTTCCAGGAAAATTTGGTCGATGAGGAATGAGGACTGCCATCATTGGCAGTGCCCAGGTGAGAATATATGATTTGATGCAGAGAAAAAGATAATCTATGGAGGATCCACAGCTGTGAGGTGCCTTAGAAGTGTAATAGTTTGAGTTCGCTGTGTAGAAAAGGGGCAGTTGATGATGGAATGTAGATGGACAGGAAAGCACTTGAATTAAGAGCAAGTAGTACATTTTGCCTGGTTTTTAAATGGAGCTGGGGGCAAATGGGACAACTGATCTTGATTCAGATCAAAAAACAGGAACTGGGAAAGACAGGACTGTGTTGCAGCTTGGTCTGCATAAGCAGCTGTGGGAAGGTATTCAAGCTGAACCTCTAAACCTCACTCATTCATTATTTGGTTAGGATTCACACAACACAAGTCCAAATAACTTGGAATTAAAATAGAAATTACCTTTAATTCTTCAGACTCCTATGTTTTTCCTGTTCTGCTTCCTTACCTCCCGAATAGGTAGCTAAAATCACAAACATTATAGGCTATAGCTTTGGCTCAAGAGGACAAAGTCTGAAAACTATCATATTTGTGAGTTCAGCTGCTACAGAGCTCGAAACCATAGCACTGCCTACACAGTTAGTAGTCAGATCCAGTTTAAGAAATATCTTCCCAAGGTGATGCTACAGAAAAAGCTACACGCTGTCATTAGACGGACATGCATCGTCTTCGCCCTTATAAACTCACGTTACATGAATTTGTCCTGCGCAGTCCTGGGGAGATGGGACATGTTTTGGGAAGAAAGGAGCAGCACAAGGAGCTGTGCGGCAAGGTGTCCATACTCAGATCTTCCACAGGCTTCCTGAGTGGCCCCAAACAGGTCACTGAATATAATTTTCTTCATCTGTGAAATGAGGATTATATACTCTTTTCATACTTTTCTTACAGACATTAATTAACTGATGTTTGAAAAAACTTCAAGTGCCTTAGTGTGATGAAAGGGACATTCTTAGGGAAAGTTTTGGTATCAGTCCTGTATTTCTATACTTGATTTTCTTCTTAATTTATTTTTTCTAATCTTATTTAGAAAAAAACAAAGGTGCTCTTTTTAAAGGAGAATCAGAAATTTACCTGTTATCCTGAATGCTACACTGGATTTATGATATGCCGATGGCATTCACCATACTTGAAGTATTTGTATTTCTCCTGTATAAATACTAGTAGAAAACAACAAAACAACCT
>VXBO01004631.1:120852-213404 GCA_013400135.1 Rhinoptilus africanus
GATGAAGACACATTACTGGACATACCACTGGGGCTCTGTCGTGAAGACCAAAACGCAGCACTAAGGACAGCATGGGTTCAGCAGCCCTTGTGGACCGCAGATAGACTGAATTAAAATGAGGGGAAGTTTTACTCAATGAAATAGAATCATGCAACCACTTCCAGTCCTGATGCTTATATTTAAATCAGCGTGGTTGAGGCGATTGTGTATTTTCAACGTGAATAAGCCATAGTTTTGGCATTTTATTTTCTTTCTAACAGTGCGTAATTACCCACGTAAGTTAGTCCAGTGCCGTGGGTATGTAACTGGAAGGGTGAATATCCAAGAGAGAAGACAGGATGTTTTAATACTGTCATTTAACATGATAGCTGGGTCTACTTGCTAAAGGATTAAGTCCTGTCTGTAGGGCAAACCATGAATCAAGGAGAGGCATAATTCAGCTAACTTCTTCATCACTGTACTAGTCTGTCATTTGGTCTATGGGCTGTAGGACATGTGTAGCAAGAAGGGCAGCCACTGCAGGTTGTGTTTGTCTGCTGGAAAAAAAAAAAAGAGTGGGAAGGTGTTATATTTAGCAAGAATGAAAAGGCATTCTGTGTGTCATCTGTGCTCCAGGGACTGAGGCCTGCTCGTGAGAACAGAAAAGCCAAAGGGTCTGGAAGAGGAATTACTACATTAGCTCCCCACTCCCTGGAGGGTCAACTAAGGGAAGGGACTGGTGCAATAGCTGCTAATCCAATGCTGAGAATTGTAGATTCCTTCTGTGGGGGACTCCCACGCCACGGGAGGCTGCTCTCACAAAGGTGATTGGGAGCTTTGAGCTAAATACCTCAATCTAGTTAGGGGGGAAAAAAAGGAAAAAGGGGATTTTTATTTTTTTTTTTTTTAGGTTTTTTTCAGATTTAATGAGCTTTTCTGTCAGGTCTTATTTAGGCTCAGCAATACGACCTGTAATAACTTAACACTGCTTAATAGGATGGCATATTGAGTGCGGATTGCTTATCGCTACATAATCACAAGTTGTACTGATAGTAAAGACTCATATTGTTAGCACAGTGCTTCGAGGGAGGAAAGGAAGACAAAATACATATTATTCGGGTGTGTGTTTATAGCAAAGCTCTGTCTATGTACAATGACAGTAGAATTAATTTCTCAATAACTTCACAGGAGGCACTGGTAAAAAAGCCACAGATTCCTGAACTTCAAGAAAATAGGCAGCGTAAATATTTCTAGTTGTTTGGAGAAGTTGCTATTTATGAGCTTGCTTAAATAATGCGTATGTTTCAGGGTTTTCTGACAGTCTGTCTGTGGAAGGTGCCCCTGTGAAGGGTGTCCCTCTAATACAGCATCCTACTGTTAGGGCACTGATGAGGCCCAAGCAAACTGGACAAAAATTTCATTTTACTCTCATATCAAGAGCCCCCTGGAGAGATATGTCTTAGAATATTAGTGTCTTCAGCAGCACAGCCATTAAAGCAAGCACACAGGGAATCACCCATCTGCACAGACTTAAGGATAAGAACATTGCTGCAGAAGCTGATCTCCAGACTGATGTTGCTATTTAATGTGGCTTCTAGCAAACTGTGAATAAAACTCCCGGCTTGCAGATGACAAGTTACCGTGCTAGACTTGCAAGTTCTTTCAGGAAACCAAAGCAGACACAGCTGCAATCAGGCTGCGTTAAGCCAGGACTGCAGTCCCAATGCAGCGCAACGACTGCAGGAGAAAACACTGATTCTAGTGACAATGTCAGTGGGCACAGACATCTTTTGTTTATATCACATATTCCTTATTCTCATTTCTTCCATTTCCTCATGAATGATAAATACCAGTGATTAAGGGCGGCGTTCAGTTTTCCAGGTTATGAAGATACATAAACATACGGTGCTGCTGCATTATGCAATGGGCTACGGCTCCCAGGGAGAGCAACCGGCAGACCCCGTCGGCTCAAACTTTTCCATGAGGAGCTCTTGGGAAGGATGGTTCTGGGGTGTCTGTGCTCCGTTGATAATTTGAGGATTCCTGCTCCTGTGGCTGGTCCAGGGCAGCCAAACTGGCAAAGTAGCTGTGCCCTAGGGACTGGGAGCCAGAGTCTGCATTTGGGCTGTCTGCACAAATGAGCCCGAGTCTCCTCGCCTTTGCTAGGGATTAAACCTTCGGCAAAACTGGAGTAATCACATCGAATCAGTGAAAATACAAACTCCCTAAAAATAGGTAACGGTCACTTACAAAGTAATTTTTAGTATCATGAGGATTTAAAAAAAAAAACCACTCAGACTTATAATTTGTAACTGATTGATTATTATTTGCATGTAATACAAGTGCCAACGTTTTCAAATGTATTTGTACATTTAACGTCAACTGCTGTTTGCCCAAGTTGAAAGCTGCTACTTTTTTGGAACTTTTTTTAACAGTAGCTACTGAAAATCAAGCTTCTCATCACTCAAATCAGATAACTGGAAGGAAGGGTGTCTGAAATCACCGGTTGCTTTTCAACAACGTGGCTTTGGAGAAGGGAATGCTGCTCAAAACAGGTAAGCGGAAAGGGAAATCAAGAGGATCAAGAGGAAATTTTTTTGTTTATGTGAGAGATAATTGGCAGCAGAAAGGAGGAATTCAGCTTTCTGTTAATAAATTGATATGAACAGCAAGTCTCCATTTAGGCAGTACTTTTTTCTCTGGTACTCTGAGTTGAGGCACAGTCTGCTCACAGAAGTGACTACAAGTAGGAGCAGTTTGGTTGGTGTGCTGACAGATTAAGGTGTTCAGGGACGGGTTTTCCCTTCTTCACTCCATCTTTAGGACAATGCCTTCTCTCATCACTCCTTTAAAACTGTGGACAGCTGATGCAATGATGACCTAAGAAGAAGAGCAGAGTAAGGGAAGTGGAAATAGCTTCTTTGTTGGGCAGCTATTTTCACGTGTGTGATGAATTCCGGCATTGAGGATAGGCAGCCTTTGCAGGACTTCACACATAGCATCTGGGGTGACACACATGCCTATGTGAAGCTCTAAGTTTTGTAAGAGGTCAAATACTCTCTTCCTTTGTACCATGATGAACTGAGCCTCTCTCTTACGGTTTCTCTGTCTGTTCTTTTGCATATACGGGAAGAAGAAGGAAAGGCTTTGAAAGACAGCAGCACTAAAGTGGTTTAGGCTTGAGCTTTTGGTGCGGAATGGAGGAAATCTTCCTTCATCAGTAAACTGTATATCAGGAATCACCATCTGCTTAGGATGATGGAGAGTCACTATCAAACACATGCACAGAGATAGATTCAGATTAAGGGAAACATTTGTAGAAATACCTTAGTGAAGAGGAAAAAAGCACTGCAAACACGTGTGTCTGAGTTTATCCCAAAGTCCCTCCAAAATACAGATTTGAACTAGAAAGAAGACTTGATTCTGGGGTTCTCCCTGAGCTTTCCTGTGTATCAGTGTAGAAACTTCTGCTGGTATAAAGCTGTAAGCACGACTCCTGCATGCTTGCTGTGATGCAGCTTGCATTCGGGGTGCTCTGCTCTTTTCCTTGTGATGGTAGTCTGCTCTACTCTTTGCCCAGGTTTTTCTGTGCAAACTGAATACTCCTGTGTGGGTGATTCCAATTTTGGGCCATATTCAGCAGCCAGCACAGTGCTGGAAATTATCACTGCAATGCAAACACCTGGCAAAGTGAGCTGAAGTGCACCTCTAGTGTTGTGAAAACTCATTTTCAGGATATCGACGATCCTTGCAATCAAGGAATATTTTTGTCAATGGGGCCTTATTATATTGCTCTCTATGATGCAGTTGGGGAATTGGGATAGGGGGACTTCACATAACTTTTGATTGGACACCTGAAAGAGGAAATAATTTGCTATTATAAACTATACATGCAATTCAGTATAAGGAAATGATGCAGGAAACTTTGGGGTTTTCAACTTATTTGCTTGGCCTCAGAGACATCTCCTGTTTACCATTCCTATTCCATGGATATGTGTACAATTTCATGTTGCTCTCTCAAATGTTTGGGGGAATTAAGCTTTAATGAAAGTTAACAGAAAGAGATCTTTCTCTATCTACTTTTTAAAATATGGGTGTTAGAAAATTGACTATGATTTAAATTCAGGTAACTTTAGTAGTATCTACAAAGACCTCAAAGAAGATGTCTCTCAGTGATTTGCCAGTATATTCTGCTACAAGTCTTGAACAATGACAGGCAACAGAGGAATGGTTCAATGATGTAAAAGTTCTCCTTTTCTCTTTTGGAAAGGCTCCCCATTTGAAATGAGCAGACACAGAGTGGTTTTCACAGATGTGTGCACTTTACATAGGCATGTTCCTTCTCATGCAGTCAGTACTGCTACTGCTACTGTTGTTGCTTCTAGACAAGTATCAGCCATGTATTTAATGTTGCTCATCTCCAGACCTAATTAGCCTTCACACCTCCAGTATGAGTGGAGGGTATTGAAATATTTTCTTAATTTAACAGTCTGGAAAAATTAAAAAAATCTGTAAGTGATACACCTATAAAAGTCCAAGTGAGAAGCAGAAAGAAATGAGTAGCATGCTTATTACTTTATCATTTGAGAGTAATTTTTAAAAGTATAATTTAACTGTATGATATAGATAGCCTGAAAATACTCTAAGAAATGGCAGATGGAAGAGTCCAGAAGCGAGTCTGGCTCTGACAAACATGGGAAAGGTCCCTTCCTTTGCGCTGTGGAAAAGGAGGACTGGAAGTGTTGAAGATGATGTGGAAAAAATGGGAATGGAGAATGAGAGTGTATAGAGGAGCCTGATGCATAAGTACGTGGAGATTTTAGAAGACGTGATTAATGGTAAAATGTTCCACTTGTGAAGCATATGGAACTTCGCAGCATCAGCATGTGATTGCTTATGGCAGTAATTCTCAACTGTTATCTGTCAGGCACCATATTATCTTCAATATTTTCTTTCTACAGGTGACTGTTTCTTCAGCTGGGAGGAAGAACCATGTATAGTCACTAGTGGCTCATCAAAGGCTTGGGATCACAGTGATATGGTGAGTTGTTTCTCTCTTCTTCTGCACCCTGTCCCAGGAAGGTTAAGATAATTACCTGAAATGATGGTAAAGTACCCACAGGTTGAGCTGCTACACCACATTGGTATATGTTGCATGTGACAAGGCTCTCTCTATATAACATTGCCATCTACCATACTGACAGGAAGAAGGAAACACTTAATGACCAACTAATGGTATTGCAGGGTTCATGCAACGAAAACCTCACAGAGGAACCTTGCTGCCTTTCCTTGAATCCTTACTGTTAGGGCATTCCAGCTGGTGCCAGTAATGGTTTAACTCACTCCTCTTGACTTCATTCCCTAGGAAGTTGTAATGATTTATTATTACAGTAGTACTTAACATGCCTTAGTTTTTTGTTCACTTAGCCTGGAAAAGCTAGTATGTAGTTAGAGAAAGCATGGATTTTCACCTGACCAGCTATGCCGTGTTGATTCTCCATGTGAGCTAGTCTACCCAGCTCTGAAATTGGAGGAGGCCATCTCATGCTTAATGCACGAAGTCATCCCACTGCACTCGAGGCATCTGGCTGAGGGATCTCTAGAGCTTTGCAGCTGCTAAATATCTCTCTGAGTCCCAGGCCAATGGCTCAGCTCCACACTAACCTTTCTCCCATGATAGTGGCCTTGAAGGCTCAGATTTGACCAACCTCAGGGTAACGTAATAGTCCAATATATAGTTTGTATCTTCCTGAGGAGATTTCAGGGTTTAAATGCTGAGCATATCTCCTTAATCTATGAGATTTTTCTTAATGTTAGAAATGCTATTTTGTAAAGAATGTGGTGGTCATTGCAAGCTGTACTGAATAATGAAATAAGAGGCCAATGCAGCTGTGTGAGATAGGGGAATAGACGAGGTGAACCAATTATTCTCCTACCAGCCACAAAAAGTCTGTTTATATATGAGTTATGTAACCCAAGCTGACACTTCACCAGGCAATACTTCAGCTGGAAATTATGAACACCTTTCCCATCTCACCACACATGCTATTTATCAAGTCCAGGGATACAAAAATACAACTTTGAGGATAGGTATAAAGAGTTTTTAAGAGCCAGGTTGAGAATCTGCGTTGATGTTGAACTCCTACGTAGTTCAAAAGTCATCTCTGTCTGGCCTGAACAAACATGAGAGTGATATGTCAGGATGTAAAATGAAGAACAAAATAGGCAAAGCAGAGTTTTTAGGTAGAGGCATTAGTTAACTGTACTTAAATAGCCTTCATGTTGCAAGCCACCGAATGTCTGAGCAGAGAATTTGGCCTGAACAAGCTGCCAGGCACCCAGCTCTAGAGGTTTCTGCTTTGTAAAGGAAGAAAATAAGGTCTGGAAGGAACAAGTCTGTTCCCTCATTGCTCACCAGTGATATGCAAAAGTGGAAGCTACACGGCAGTGCCAGGGTGCTGCAAGGGCTGGCGGGCCAGGGGGCCAGGCTCAGGGCAGGCTGGGCCACCAGCCCCTGGAGGGGTCAGGCTCATCAGGGTCTGGGGCTTGGCAGACCCTGGGCTGGGCTGAAATGGGGCTCCCAGCTGCGTGGGGCTGCTCAGGGCCAGCCAGGCTTGTGGGCGCCGCCCTGTCCAACACAGTGTGGGTGGTTGGGGGGGTCTTTGTCAGTTCTCGCCAGACTCTTTCCTTCTCCCCCTTAGGAACCAGCTTTCCAAAATGTTCCCCTTGGATATATTTGCAGCCAGGCTTATGACTTCTTCAGCTCCTTTTATGTACCACAAAGCAGAAGAAGGAAATGCTCTTCAGGAACTGCTCTCTCTCCTCTCACATCTGCACCTTCAGAGTCACAAGGTATGCTCTAAAATTAAAAGAATGATAAACAAATACGCTGTAGAGGTGCAAAAGGCAACATGATTTTAATATCATTTTCAGGCTTCAGCTTCATTAGCAGTGGTTATTAATGATAAGTGTGGAGTAATTATGTATATAATTATAATAATTGTTATTATTAGCATCATTTGCCAGGTAGGAGTGTCTTCTCCTTGGGAGTCAATCCACTGAAAATGGCCAAAGGAGCTGCAGCTTTCCCATCTAACTCCATCAGACCTCACTTGCTTCAGACGTCACTGCTTTCTCCATTCATTCTGTAAAATGAGATTATGTTTATATCTCTGACTTTATTTTTAAAACACTTTGATGAGTTTCAGTATTTCTCCTTGCCTGTGATAACAGTAACCTGGAAAACTCGTGCCTAGTGCTGCCTGGTGTCACTGCTGGAGCAGGCTGTGGATACAGGTGGGAAGGATATTTTATTTTTTCTTTAGATGACGAACCTGTAGGGATTAACAGAACAGTAAATAAATCTGTTCTGTGGACAGATTATAGTATAATTAAAGATTTGTGAAGTTCTGGCTCTAATTAACAAACTCTGAATTTTCAGCGAGTTTTGGTTTTGAGCAAATGCAGAAGTTCAATGTGAAACTTGACTCTGGCCACTGAACTGCCAATGGCTTCCACACAACGTCAGCGGTTGACCCACATGAACTGAAAATTTCTCTCAAACAGCATTTGGTTTTAGGTTCAGGGAAAGTTCACATATCTGTCCATTGTGCAGAGGATCTGAATTATAATTGCAGATTTGCAGCATTCTAATTTTATTGTCTTTAAACAATGCTGTATTTAGGCTAACGTGTGTGTGTTTCTGTGTCCGGTGTAAAAAAAGATCAAAAAAACCCTTTTAGATTTACAAGAGAGATTAGGGTAGTATTTGCCCTTCTACAGAAGTGTCTGTCTTCTGGTGTCAAACCTGTGAAATAGGCTAAGTCATATTTTTTTCCATTTTGCTTATGTTTTCTTATCTTCACATCCCAACCAACACAGATAAACTGTCAGAAGTCTGTAGTTCAGGCATAAACTAAAACATACAGAATTCATATGATTTTGGGTCAAGGGATAAGTTTATTATGGGTTTGCAAATAAAACCCCTACTTCCTGACATCTAGGCTTGTGTTTTGGCTTTGAGGCTCCCCTGGGACTGCGGCGGGGGGGAAGTTGAAGCCTCCGGGCTCTAACAGAAAGGGCCACACCCCACTTATATCCGTGAGCTATACAGACACCTTCTCTGCATGGGAAATTAAATCTTCATTGACAAAAACTGTTGAGAAAATAAAATATTGATCTTGCTTGTGAGACTTTTATGTTAGTCAATTAAATTAGTACAATACCTTTCCTACTAGTAAAATAAGAGTGCCATTACTATATGGAAATATAATGTTCCATAATATTTTTATTGTGAGACAGGGGATACCTCTTACAGCACTCAGAAGTACAGTTTATACATGACTATAAAGTTAGTTGTGATCCATAAACAGCAGATATAGATCTCAGATATAGCTTTGAAAATCAGTTTAAAGGAAAGTGCCTTATTCTCTTCGCAATATCATACCAAAGTAGCTTCATTTTAAAAAAAATCATAATCTCTTCTAATTTTTTTATACTGAAAGACAATGAAACATCATTCTAATATTTAAATTGGAATATGAGTCTGACAATATTTTTGCTGCTGCATCTTCTAAAATTAAAAACCCTTTCAAAGCTAATAATTATCCAGAATCCATGTCTACTGCAGCTAGACACATAAACTTACAAATATGGGCATACACGAATGGCTACTGAAACATAAGGGACCTAATACAACTGAGATTTGGGTGGGAGAACTGTGTTGCGACATGATTCTACCAAATGATGAGATGTGAATATGTCTTGGCAGGTGCAAATGGCAGCTGTGGCCTCCTTTTTTTTACCAGGCTAGTTCTTTCTTTCCCCCAGATCTGTACTTTCTTGGAAGTACCTCTAGTCTCTGGTGTACTTGTGAGTGTATAAATAAGCAAGCTAGGCACCCAGCGGGGGATACTTACTTGTGGGTGTGTCTCCCACTCACTTTTTTTTTGAAAAATAAGCCTTTACCAAGCAAATACATTGCATAATATAGACAGGAAGTTACTCCATCTTGTATGAGTTGCTTGTAATATGGAATATACCTACAAAATAATAAAGACTTTTCATTTTAAAGTATTTGGTAACATATTGTTTGAAATATGGAATCCTGGCACATCTTCTCACTGCAATTTCTCCCCCTCCCCCTCCAAAACTGTCCCAAACGTGCCTTAATAGGGAAAACAGAGCATATTAGTCTACTGGGATACAAATAGCAGCTGCTATTATGATCAGAGAGTTCATAATATTGTTTAATAAAACAACTGTTCAGTTGTTTCACTGATGCATAGGCAAGTATATTCTATACAGCTACCTTCCATATATCTGACCAGCCAGTGCTCACTCTCATTCTTTCTGCTCTTCCAAAACATCAGTAGTACTTTCCTGGAGGTTGGCCTTTTCATCTGAAAACTATGTCTTTATATCCCTTCTCTTTGGATCAGCTTGACTGTAGTTCCAAACTTTGGTTTCGACCATCCTGTTACTAGGAATGTACGCTGTGCCATGGAGCATCGTTAGAGGTTCTTCACTGCAGAACCATCTTCCTTAACAAAGTTTAAGGGACAGGGCATCAGGACTGAGGTCTTCTTTTTCAATGATGGAACAGTCTTTTGTAGCTGATATTTAGAACTACCAATTTGGAAGCACTCCACAAGTTAGTTTTAAAGACAGATTGCATACTTGGAGAATGAAATCAAAAAACTCTGATTTCAAAAGATTGAAGCTGGGTTGCCGGAGAATATTCTTTTTAAAATCGATCATGCCCTCGATCTTTCTCAGTGAGTATTATCTCTTAAAAAAAACATTTAATTCTTCCTATTTTTTGTTATTTGCAAGAATAAACTATTTATATCAAGGGCAAAGGTTTTATTATGAAAATTGGTGCAACTTGATAATACATTAGAGAAGGAGTAAACATTTGTAATGATAGCAGTTAAAGCACTGAGTGCATAGCAGACAAAGATTCAGCAAGTGAAAGACATATTCCTCTAGTAATGGCATATATAAATAGCCCACAAACAGTATGCAATCCATGATATGGTCTGATGGGTATAGCTGTTGTGTGCTAGATGAGTTTATATAGCCTGTGGTCACCCTCCTCTCCAGCAATCTATGAGCTGTGGGCCCATTTTTCTTGAAGGGCTAATCTCAGAGAATTTCCCACCTATCTGAAATTGTCATTTTCCATAAACCTTTAAATAAATAACAGATAGAAGTGATTTTTGATTATAGATTGCTTTGAGTGACATTTTGATGAACAGGTTTCAATCATTTCTCAACTTTGAAGTCATCCGATACTATTTTTTACCTGTTTGGGACACAAGACATACATGAAGCCTTTGACAGTAGCAAAAAAAAAAGCTCCCATGTGCATACAGACACATTTAAAGGGCTATTAACTCAATGATCAGTAAATTAAAAAGGTTGATTTGTATTAAGAAAAGCTACAGGAGGAGTAAGATATGGCAGGTCTCATATATATCTTACATCATTCTTCACATCATCTGTGAACTTGACCCATAAGCATTATCTCAGACATCTAAGTTACTATATTATGAAAGTATTTTTCCACAGCTGAAACACTAAATAATGCATAAAAGACTTAGTTCCAAACACTGCAGTGCAGTTGCATCAAGGATGGATCCAGAAGTATTTATAGTTTGCATGCTACTGAAATTTACCTTAAAATAAGAACCCAAAGCAAGAGATATATATTTACAAATTATTTTGGTGCGTGCTAGTTCAGTAACTGGCACAACATACAAGCAGACAGCCTTCCACTAGTTGTACTTTCTCACTGGCTTTGCGTAGTCAGAAGTAGTTTGTGTTCTCTCCTTTGATTAAATCCTTTTATTTAGTACTGTGGCAATTTCATCTCTTTCATTTGTAAAGCTCAAGCTGTTTGGCTTTCTTGCCTTGCAACTCGTGTGTGTTTTAGTGACATCTTTCATTTCTTACTCGCAGTCTAGAAGTGTGAGCTGCAGTAAGATCTACTTTTGGTTAACTAAAAGATAACAATAATCCCCTAAGTGTAAGAGGAGCAGAATTTAATTTTCTATAGTTTCTTTCCTTCCCCAGTGAAAAGCAAGACATTCTTTGCTTTCTTTTGAGTTATGACTCACTTCTCCAGATTTTGTTTTGATCTGAGTAATTAGTGGTTTTTTGTCTTTTATTCTTTATTTTTAGCAGCCACAGTCTATCTCCCACTTAGTTGCTGACATAAAAATATTAGCAGAAAGATGTTGCCTCGAAGGGTAAGGAAAAACCATTCATAAAAATCTCAGTGAGGATTAAGTGGGATTCATCCAGGAAAGATCAAGGGTTGAAAAAGATTGTTATTAAACATGTTTATAGACTACTTTGAGGATATGGCATATTCCCTTTTCCAGTAAGCTCACAGCTCGGTGGGGGGGAGAGAGATGAGATGACTGGTGAGGAGAAAAAGGAAGGAAGGTTCCTCAAGGGAGGGAGTTGAGGGAGGAGTGAGAAGTTATTTGGAGTATAGGAAATGTGCGATGGTGCCGCACACAGAAGGGGACACAATGTCAGGAATGAGAGGAGGCGACTAAAGAGCTGAGGGAGCCTTTAACAGACCTCATCACAGTGTTGGCCCGTTCCTTTGCGAGTGAGACGAGGCGTGGAGGAGGCTCGAGACACACTTCTAGCTCTCTGTCTCCTTAGGGGCTGTGAAATCTTATGAAAACCCGTTTCCTTTGGAGTTGCCTTGTATGAAAATCCCAAATAAAAGTAATATTAAGGGAAATATCGCTAGAGAAGATTGAGCATCTCTGTTTTTATGGAAAAGACATGTAAAGCATGACTAGACCTAATAGAGTGATATCTCATAGGCACTATCTGCTGGGGTGAAAAACAGGTTTCCATGAATTTGTGCAGAGGCAGGGATGACTCTCTGCTCAGCCCTGAGAGTGGGAAAACCAAGGGTGATTTAACCCAATGCAATAGTCCTTGTGTTAGGATAGGATACAGGAAGGTAATAAGAATGAAATCCCACCTCCATTCATGACCAGTAAGGTCTCACTGGATTCCCAGTTCTGCTGTTTGCAGGCATGTTGGGCTCAAAATGTGAGGACCTGGTTGTTTCACAGTGGGCAAATACTGGATATAAGGGCAATTAGGGGCACAAACCCCACAGCACCTTCATGTGGAGTTGCAAGCTTTTAACAGTAGAAGCTGAAATCAAGGGAATTATTTTTCCTTGTTTGCATATGTTCCTCATCTCTTCCCTGGTTCTTCAGATTTCCTTGTGTGGACACTGAGGGTCCCCAGCCATCCATGTGTTGGCAGATTGGTCCAGGCCCTCTAAGAGAGTTTCAGACCCCCTTTACTCTGATTTAGAGCTCCTGTGGGGGTAAGAGTGGCAGAACTGCTGTGTTGCTCGCAACGTCCCCCTCCATTGTTTTACTGCATCCAGAGCAGCCACAAATGTATATCCATACTTTCAGAGAAGCTGAAAAGAAGACTCCCCTAGCACAGAGTCTATAGATTTCATATGTAAATGTCTAGAATAATTACCCTATATTCTTTAAGGACTGCATGCAAATATGATTTTCTTTTAATATATGTGACCATCGTGTCCAAAAACACAAGCGTTCTGGATAATGAGTCAATATCTAATTAAGGACATCACCAAACTACGCTTAGTTCTCAGACTTAGTATCTTCCCACTGGGAATATTCACTAATCTCTCACTGATTAATTACTGTAAAGACTTATGCTTCTGGATAATTATAAGATGTGTGATAATGGATCAGACCTTTAATCCATTAAATCTGGTATCTTGCTTCTGACTCTGACCAATAGCTAATGCATCTCAGAAAGGTGAATAACTCCATGCTGCAAATACTCTATTGTGGAATATGGAAGAAGGAGCCCTTCCTCACCTCATTGGGTAATTGCTTTGAAGTATGAGATATAATTACCATTATCTTGGTCCATGTAACTATGTGTCATAAAATGATGAGTACTTAGTGTGTGGCAGACTGAAAATAGAAGGATCTGAAATAACCTCACTTGGGTAATAGAGCTGGGGTATGCCTAAGAAAACGTGGTCAGCCATACCAAAACTTTGGAATCAAATCTCAAGACTGCATCTAACATCTATTTTTTAATGGCAGAAAAAAACATACTTCTGAGAAAGCCATGGCATGTTTTAAGAGTTTAAGATACTTCAAAATTATTTTCTGGTTTGTTACCAATAGTGTGGCTGGACATTTGTTGTAGTGCATCATCGCAAGGAAGCTTCACAGGGATTGTGTGCTTCTGGCTGCTGGCTTGAGAGGCAGCAGGGTATAAGAATACATGTTACATCCTACGAGGGCTGCAGGTAGAGGCTGGTGGCTTTGCATGGCATCTCTGCAAGGGTCAACTGCAAGGGGCTTGTCTTCAGTGTTGGCCTCGGAGGAGGTTTTTGGTAAAAACTCTTTTGATACAAAAGAAGATTCCTTGCCTTCACAGAGCTGACATTAAATATGGTTTTAGTCCATTACGTAGACTTAAGCAAACTTTTTTGTAGTAGTGCAGCCCCAGCCAGTGGTACCTGGGTGCACATGATTGCAGTATCCTCCATGGCTTTACGCCGCTTTATGGAAAGAAGTAGTAGGGTGGAGTAAAGAAGCTTCTCTAAAGCAGAAGAACGCTGTTCAGGGAATTATATGGCTCAAGCTTAAAGACGGAAAAAAAGTCCTCTGGGTACAGTAGAAGTTAATTTATTTTTATGTGATACCCTAATTGATGGTGTATCGAGACGGAGTCGTATTCTGACAGAACAAGTATCAGCTCTGCCCTCATAGATTTCTTATCTACAAGACAGATAAATGCAAAACAAGTGATGGCCAATCTTTGCCTACATGATTAGCAACCCTGCAATGGGAACTGATTGTTGGATCCTGACACCCCATCCCAATCCTTTGATTAAAATGAGGATTTTTTTTTTTTTTCTGGAAAGAACTGATGAAAGCAATCAGGATTTAGACCAAAGCTTTTCTTCCAAACTAGATTTTGGATTTAAACCTGGGTTCTGTTTTCACAGAGGTTTCATGTGATGGTAACTCCATTGAATTAAGTGCACTTGCTCCTGGTTTACATAGATATAACTGAGAGCAGAATCAGGTCTTACATGTCAACACATATGGGTAACTGTATAACCAACTGGCATACAGTAGGCACCATTAAAATCTTGACATTTACTGCTCATAGTAGTTAAATTTACTGTGCTATTTGCAGTATTCCCAAGTCTAAAAGTAGGAAATCCTTTAAATACTGCAGTAAAAGTAAATCCCATGGTGTGATAAATGTCAGGATTTAAAGGAACCCAATTTTGTTGTTGTTTTGTTCTTTTTTATTGCTATGTTCAAACTTTTTGTGTCTTTTTTTCCTTTTATTTTTTTACCTTTTAATTGTAGTAGTTATTTTTTTTTTTTTAGCAGAATCTCTCCTGCTTTGGGACTGGCTGAAGCTTGCATTGGTGGGATATTTCCTTAAATATTCTCCTTCTAGAGAGCTCATTTTTCCAAAGAGTGTGTGTCACATAAAAGGCAGTTGAGTTTGCTTTGAGATGCCTGTGAGCACCCCTGCTGAATCCACCTACTTTCTTCTTGGTTACACCTTTCAGCAGGCAGTGGCGGGGCTCTGAGCGTTAGTTGGTGCACTGATTCTCCACCGCTTAGAGCTTCCACTGGAGGGACAGCTTCCAGGGAGCTGGTGAGATTGGCTTTGCAGTGCCTTTTTTAGAAAACCTAGTGCACCATTTTGCCGCTGTTCTCATGGATGCACACAGCAGTTTCCCTGAAATTACAGAAATTATGCAGAGCGCTGGAGAAGATCTTAAGCAAAATAGGCACTTTTGCAATGATACCAGACCAAGTTTAACCAAGTACTTAGGTTCCTAGAGACAAGTGATTTTGTAAATCTGTCTGATTCACATAAACTTTGACTCTTAAGTCTCAGTCTACATTTAGATGTTTTTTTAAATCCTACCAAATAATTAGTTACATCTTTAGATGCCAAAAGACTTTCTATAAATGTGATCAGTGAGTTAGTTTATGAGCAAATTTGGATCTTTCCCATGAAAGCATAGATTCATTTTTGTGGCTAGGTAGTATTCATATAAAATACAACGACCATTTTGAACAGTAACAGGAGTCTCACCTTTCCTCCCCTTCCACCTGCTTCATTCTCCCCCACATCCCAACCTAAAAGGAGCTGATTTAGGATTGAGAGACTTCAAAGAACAGTGAGAAATCAGGGTGAAGTCTGGAGCAAGTCAGTGCTGTAGAATCATTTGTGCCCACTTGCCCCATCCAAAACACTCTCTACTTTTGTTACGACAAGGAAGGGAAAAGAAAAAAGGAGTGACAGTGAAAGGATGGGGGAAAACGAGAATTATTGCCCTGGCTTAAGTGCATGGTCTATTTTTGGAGAAGAGTTAATATCGTACTGCCAGTAGACTGGTTCCTCTCCATGCACAACTGTTGGGGATGTCCTCTCAAATCTGGCTACTGCATGGTTAGCTGGCATGTGATATAAAGCAGGAAATAGGATTGTGCCAGGCATATATAACTGTATGTGTGCCACTCCTGGTCCATCTGCAGAGTAATACTGCACCTGCCAGTTGCTTTATCTGTCTGGGGGGATGAGGGAAAGAAGAGAGAGTATGTATTATTAGACAGGGAAAGCCCACCGTCTTCTCATTTTCCTTTCATTGCTTTGCTTTTCTTTCCTTTGTTTTTACAACAGAGTTGAACAAATACCACAGTAAGTTTTCCAAAAATTGGCTTTTGGGGACTGGGTACTTTTGGGGTACTGCTCATGCAGTAAAACCACCTTGTATTTATTTATTTTTTTAGTGAACAAATCTGTCAGTGTATGCAGGTTTGTACACCTCTGGGTATCATATATCTTAACTTCGAACCCCATTTTTACATGTAGGGGATTATATTAATAATTTGGAACCTTTTCCACAAAAAATCTAAATTGCCTATAAAGCAATACATTTCCTTACTGCTCATCAATCATTTTTCTTCTGCAAAAATTTCCAGCACCCATTAAGAGCTTTAAATCATAAAACCTAACTGCTTCTGAATAAATAAAATTTGGAACTTGATATGGATGACCTACTATTTCATCCTGTAAGTGACAGAGGACTGAGCCTGGGGATGGAATAAACCAACATCAGCTGACATAAAAGATGCTCCATCCTCAGGATAGATAGCAAAATCTTCATCCCAAGCATCTTCAAAATCTGTGAGTATTCTTGGACTGTTTTTTTTTTTTTTTTTACTTTCCAGAACTCACACCGTCTGTAAGTGGGAGAAAAAAGTTTACATGTTTTCTTGATCCAGACTAAAAAAAAGTGTTATTGCCTCAGGTCCTCTCCAGTGACTCTGAGAAACTGTTGTGTTTCTCCACTTCCACATTTTTTTTCACTGCAATCTCCGTATCGCATCATTTCCTTGCAAAAATGATTTTTGAAATTGAAATTTCTATAGAGTCCATCAATGGTATTCTAGAGATAGCAACCAGAGCTGAATTTCAGCATCCTTGGTGAGTTGCCGGTAAAAAGAACGTGCTTTTCTGTCAGACCAGATCTATTGCACAGAGCCCACAGGCCTCCTTTTTCTACTATACTTGTATGCATTTGATTTTTGCGGTCATGTACAGGAAATAAGTGTGATGAGGGAAGATTAAATGTCAATATACATACGTTCATGGCAATCCCCTTCATGTTGTCTCCTCGTAATGGATTTATTGATTCAAACTTTCTCTGTCATCACAGACACGACGTACATGCACACCATGCCAGACTGCACAGCACAACAGCCAGGCACATGATATCCAAGTTTGTGATGGTGATGGTGAAATGGTGACAGGTTGGGATTACCGCTTTTATTGCCGAGGAGTCAGGTTGTGGTGATTCATGAGACAGCTGTTAGAGGGTGATCACATTAATAATGTGAGCTGTGAAAACAATGTGTGGCGATGCTAAAAGCTACTTCTCAAATGACATGTTGATGGCAGAGCTTTTTGGGTATTACATGTTTTCACAAATGATACATCACAAGCCTAAATAATAAAGATCATTTCTACATATTTTATTATTAGTGTGAAATAAATGTAATTATAACAGGTTTTTAAAGTGCCAGGTGGCTGGTATTGTCTGTTTATCAGGTATTTTACTGCTGCTCCATCTCACGCTCATCTTCAGTGTATTTAGTCAACACCTCTGACTTCAAACAGGCAAATTCTTTTATCTGACTTCACAGCATGTTCTTCTCACAGTAGTGGATGTCATCATTTTCTCTCAACATTGTTTTTACCACATTTTCTTACTTCCATTCTTACCCGCCCATGTTTCTGTTCCCTTCGGTGCCTCCTGCAGGCACATGTTTTGCCTGACTAGGAGCAGAATAATGTTGCATGTAGCAAAAAAAGAAAGGAGCCATGTGGCTACACTGCAGTGACCCAGTCCTTTCTTTGCCTATTCCTTCAGATTCACCTCTAACATCAAAATACAAGTCCTTTGGGGCATAGAGCACATTTCTGCAGTGTTCTTAGAGGCACCGAGTTATTTTGGGAGATAGTAGATAAAGTGCAAGTATGTCTATATACACTAGTACCCAGATCTGTTTTAGAATGAGAAAGTAACTGCTTAGCAACTAAGGCAGTGCTTCCTCAAAATAACAACTAGGAAGTCCAGTTATTCACATTAAGTAGTATATTTTTGATGGGACACCGTGAGATATAAAGCACTCTGTAGCAGAAGTAAAGATGGTAGAATCTGTCCTGAAATAAATGAAAAACGGAGTCCTAAAATGACAGCAGACTGGTTCAGCCAAAGGTCAACTCATCTGTGAGTTAGAAGGAATTAATTTTCTAGGCACCAGCAAAGCAATGAGGCTTATCAAACAATGCTATTTTCCATCAAGAAAAAACATCATGGCAGCCTCTGTTTTCTACTTTCATACATTTCCATTTAGAAAGAAAAGAAAAGAAGAGCAGTAAACAAATATGTTTACTTCTACAACGGTGACACCCTTTCTGCTTATTCCTTTGTGGAGATTATTTTAAAATACTGAAGAGAAAGCTGAAGAGGGGAAATTCTAGTGAAATTCTGGCTCCATTGTGGCCACAGACAGCTTGACTTTTGGTTGTGATGTGCTCACAATACTCCTCTCATTTCTCCCCCATATCCCTCAGGGATCAGCTGTAATGAGGTCTGGTTCCATAGTACTTTCCAGCTACCCTACCCAGTTGCAATGCCAAAACCAACATGCATTGCACACCACCTCATGAGATCTGCTAATCTTTCTTTAGCCACTTCCTTGCCTCTTTCTCCTCTCTTTCCCTCTTCATCACCAATACACTGCATTTTCATGCTGTTATTAAGCTTCGGATGTTGGTTCAAGGCATTGATACTGAAGGGATGCTGGTGTTCATCTGCCTTCCTTGTACCCGGCGTTATAAATATATCTTGCTGCTCAAATGTATTCACATAGGATCTGGAGAGTGCTGAAAATCCAGCACTCTCCTGACCACTATGACAGCGATAACAGCCCAGCAGTTCTCAGAGATCTAGCTTATGACAAGTTTCTTTAAATGAGAGAAGATCTTAAGTGCCTGTCATAAGTCAGTCATCCTTCAAGTACTCCCATTTCCTCCATGTGAGCTCTTTACAAACTGATCCATCTGCGTTTATATATAGGACTGCGGTGAAAAACCACTGTAAGAACTAGGTCTACAAGAAGATACGTGGGTGTCCTGACCCTAGAGGAGAAATATCACCTGTGCTATATAAAACACCATTTCACAAGGGTACTCCCTACTAACCCCATAACCACTGGTCTCCTGCCAAATCCCAAAGGGAGTTTGGCAGAATAAGGTGGAAACTGAAGACTTAGTCAAGGAGAACTGCAGCTTTCAGAAGCTCGTTGTTCCATTGCTGATTTCTGGCCTTGGTTTGGGTGCTGCAGATCTTCATCACCATTGCATTGGAATCAGAGTTTTTCTTAAACTGAGCAAACACAAGCAGCCAGTTGTCTTCTCAAGCTTGTCAGCTCTTGCAACCATCCTTTGCTTTTTCAGGTGAAGCCATTATCACTTGTTCAAAGAGATTCAGGAGTTAGGCATTTCTGAAAGGCTATATTCTGTATCAAGCATGCACCTTTAAGTCACATCAGAAGTAAATAATCAGGTTTGGATTCAGTGGCTGAGTTGCAAAGCCAGGAGTAAAAAGATATTTCCAGTTGACCAGAAGCAGATTTTTTCTCCCCTTTTTCAGTATGAATTGGAAAATAAAAAATGCCTCATTTTAATCCATGATAAAATTTATCTTTATTTTGTGTCTTTTTTGATCCATTAGAAATCTCATTCACTACATTTCAAAACAACATGTTCCAAAACAGACTGTCAAAATATTGCTTTTTCAAACAGTGTATCTTAAGAGCTTTAATTTCATCGTCTATTTTTGAGTCTTTTTATGGCTGAAACTATTCACTGAACTTAAATTAAATATGTGGGTAGTTGTGGTCAGCCTCAAACTGCGCATTTAGTGGCTAAACTATTCTCAGGGGGGAAATGCCCAACCCTAATTATAATATCTAATTTCTTCTTTAGCATCACCTTTTGACAGAAGTAGAGAAATATTGGGATTTTGATTCTATTTATTCATATCGGGGCAACAAGGCGTATCTAGCATTTCTCTCCTTTTCCTTTAAGAAATAAGTATTTTTCTCTAATCTGTGTGTTTTCAAACTAATGGTTTGGGAATAACCTTCTCATCTAATGAGTGGTGTGTCTTGTCTATGTATTCATTTTTCTCCTCCCTGATAACCTTCATAGAAATCTGGCTTTCCCCTGCGTATCGGGAATGTATAGGAATGCTTCCTCAACTTCCTTTCTCCGGCTTGCTGCAAGCTGTAATATGCAGGTTTCTCTCCTTGCATTTTTTTTATTTTCCTTTGTAGACCGCTCTTGTTAGTTTTAATTACAGCAGTGGAGGACAGTATGATAAAGAGCTCCCCAAGGAGGTGGCACTAATGGTCACATGTCCCCCCTGAGTGACAGCATCCGTTCTGGTTGCAGTACTACAAAGGCATGGGGGCAATTCTTGTATGGATTGGTAAACGGACTTTATGTGAGAAGATAAATTAGCAGGCATCTGCGTTTCCTATTTGAATAGGCTATGTGTGACTCAGTAAGCCTTTTGTTCACTGGGCTAAAAAATGGCATGCAACTCCTCATCAGTATTGAAATTTTAAAGCATATTAAATTACTATGGCATATTTTTGAGGAGTGTAAAGAAAAAAAACCATAGTGGATTTAGCACTGTGCCTTTCAAATCGTCAACCCCAACATTGAAACAGAATACTAAGAAAATAATAGCAAAAAAGCCCCCAAATGGTTTGTATACAGAAGGAAGCTAAGACACGTGTGAAATACTATTTTCAATAGTGGTTTTATTACTGTGTCAGCGCACGCTATGTGTGCATACATACACTACAGATTCCCGTTGCTGTTTTTGTGACTTGTATAAAGCATACTGAGATTTACATGGCAGGATGTAACTTTTGGAGGTGTTTTTACGCCAACCTTTGCCAAAATTCAGCACTTGATTTTTAGTTTGCACCCTCTGTTGCATTTGCCAACATTTTTGTGAAGTAAGAGCAATAGGCTATGCATACTGTGCACTGTTAACATACATTCGCTGTGCCTTGTGGCAGTATTCAATCAGATGAATAAATGGAACAGTATGTCAATGCACAGTATGATTGCCATTCAGAATCATACGGAAAAGTTGGTATTGCAACATCTGCATAGACACTGTCATAACGTCAAGGAAAAAAGTAATAATGCCATTCTTGTTTCATTGGATCAAATGCAAATAAAACAGCAATGATCTAGCACGGAAGGCATTTTGGAAAAAAAAAAATTAATGTTTTTTGAAAAATAATTATAATTAACAAAACAAAGGGAAGCGAAATTGGAATGCAATATTTACATAGTGCATGCTAAGTCTTTGAGTGAGACTTAGTCTTTATTTACTTAGTCTACAAGAAAGAGATTACAACATTCACCTCTCTGATGAAGCCATTAGTATGCTTTTTGGACACTATCGAATACTGCTCCTATCAAATACTGATACTTCTATTACTGTTGTTAATAGCGATTATTATTGCAGAAAGAATAATGGCATATTTATGATACCAGGTGACATGAGAGGAAGAGTTATTTTTCTTATGAGGGTCTCTAAAGAACCAAGTTCTGTGCCGAAGGAGAAAACAGAACATCTATATCAAGATCTATTAAGAATAAAGATCGGAATTTTCCATGTTGTCCAACGCTGCAACACTCTTGCTTTCTTACAGTGCCAGCCAAAAGCAGGGAGGGAGGAGGGTGGGAGAGGAACAATAGATCAACAGTTCTCTCTATGTTTAAAAATTCACAGCACCTCTGCTACACCAGAATATTATGTGACAATAATGTTAGGCCTCTGATTTATACCAACAGATGCAGGGAAATTCCAAATTAAGGCTGTCATTCTCCCCTCGCTGCAGATCCTCTGTTGGTACAACTTTATGTAGCACCTCTGAGTTCGGTGGAGGGATGCCAGTTTACATCAGCTGAGGATCTGTCCCACTGCGGTGCGGAGGCCTTAGCTCTGTTTAAATCAGATCCACGGTTACCGGTAACAGAGTTGCTCCATACTTAATATATATTTACAACACGCAGGTGTAAAACACACACAGGAAGGTCATAAATTTGGAAGCTCACTATTAAAAAGCCTCCTGGTTATGAATGGGTTTTTAAAATGTTCCCTTTGTTTTATCTTCAAAAGATGTAGACCGGTGGAAAAACATGCAAACACTATGCCTTTAAAACACCAAATGCAAGTGAGTTTTAATAACCTATCAGGATCTTAGTCCATCATAACATTTAATCTGCATTACATCTCACTTCCTAATCGCTACTTTCATTCCAATTGTGAGCAGAGAGGGTGGGGGAGAGATGAGAATTTCAGATAAGTGCCAGTAAAACAAGTTTGCTCTACAGCTGGCAAGCGCTGTGCACACGTTAACGGTGCCTTATGGCAGTATTCAATCAAATGATTCTATAAACTAAAAATAATCACCCTAATACTAATACCTATTATTCTTCATTGTTACTGGTCGCTATGGTGCTGCATCTGACTATGAAGAATTCACCGCCATTATTACCCTCAGTGTCTCTCTCTCTCTGAAATGTGATCTAATTGCAGAATCCACACCTGTTCGACAGTTCAATAGAAGCCTGCTTTTGAAGGAAGCAGACTTTCAAGCACACACACACACGCTCATACACAGGCACACGCACGCACATAGGCACACACTCGCACACAAATGCCTGCATGCACAGGCACACACACACCAATTCACGGAAGACTTCAGCTGGAGGAAAAATAGTGTGTGAGTTGATCAGATAATAATATTGCGAGGAGTAAAAAGAAAAAAAAAAAAAAAAGCTTGTGTTTTGTGGTCATTGGAAGATTGCTGATGGGTGCATAAATAAAGCATGCTGGAACATCTGTTCTTTGTTGTGCATTCAGCTTTTTAATGTCTTCAAAGAGCAGCACTGACGCATCACTGACTACCACTCCCCATTCAAGCAACATTTTACCAGAAAATAATAAACCTTCCTGGTGGGGTGCAAGGAGCCAAGGCATTTGGGCAATGCCATTAATTTGGAAATATCTCTTTTTCTGGGATTTTTAAATATCTCTCCCTTTGAACGTTGTTCAAATTCTGGGATCCAGCCTGGAGTCCCTATCAGCCTGAGCAGTAAATCAGACTGAATATTGCACTCAAGCCTTTTCCTTCTGTACCAAAAAAAGGAAAAAGAAAAAAAAAAAAAAAAAGGAAAGGAGAAGGCTGTTGTCAAGTCGAAGTTTATGCACGTTTTCCCTCTCCTCTTAATTCTATTAATGTTAAAAATTCTGTCCAGAGGGATTCTTTTTTCCTTAAGTTGCAGTATTTATTTATACTGGTAAAATTCAGCAGCAGTGAAGACCCCTGACAGTTTAACAATATTGGCTGGTTATTTTGATACACTGTGCTAGGCAGCAAAAGATTAAAACCAGAGCATCCTAGACTGAGAGAAACCAGCTTGAATTCTAAAATAAAATTTTAGCAGCATGGATTTCTCTTGCCATAGGCTATGAGGCTACTATGAATTTCAGATGCATCTCCAGAGCTGTCAATGAGGTGGAAAGATGGGATTGGCATTACAAAGATTTGTTGCAATGTGATTCAATGTAATTGCAATCGAAGGTATAGCAACATTAAATCGCAGCTGAGAAAGAGCTGTTTATGCATGTACAGTAGAGGAACAGGCATTTGCCCTGATACTCTAGGACCATGACGAGATTTTTTTTTGTACTACTTTCTTCTGCTCTGCTCTTTCTTTCTAGGTCACAGCTCAAAGATATTGGAATACCAATTAGATGCTGGTGGGTTACATTTATAATGAGCCTGACGATGGTCTTGTGACAGAATGCTTCAGAAAACACAAACACCTTTTAGGACTCTTTGGTAATTAGGAACTATAATGTCTCTGTTCTGTGCTAAGAGGTGTTTGGCCTCTTGATTGTTCATCTTCATTTTGTCTGCTCTAACAACTAGCTGTTGTTGCACAGTCCAGTGCAGGGAGGCCGGGGTGGTGGCTCAGGCATACCGCTGACATCAGTGGGTACAGTTCCTCTTGCTTTGGTAGCAACACTATCAAACTCCAAGAAGCTTCTTAGCAAAGCTTTGCCTTCTTAGATCAACTGCAACCTGATCTCACAGCTTACAGGATTTAGGGTCCTGTCACTCCTGAGGAAAACCATTATTTTTTAACTGGAAAAAGCATGAGAAGGCATATACCTTCCTCCTTGGCATATTATAAAGCCTGTGGCATGACTGTATTACTACTACATCAAAAGATGTGTTGCTATTGATTTTGATAAGAGCAGGAATGGCATCACCAAGATCATTACAGTTCTTGCAGTGCTTTGAGATCCTCAAATGCAATCAGATAAGAGCAGAGGCACTGTATTTATCACAAGCGTTGAAGAGCTCAAATTAATACATTTGAGGCTCACTGAGGTGAAGGAGGAATGTTCCTATGGATGGGATCCTTGTCCCTGCAGCTCCCCAGTGTTTGACATTTAAACAATGGATTTCATTCTCATAGCATCCCTGACAAAAATAAAATCAACCTATTCTGACCTTGCGGCTGGGGAACTGAGGCATGGAGCAGTTGGAATAGCTTTCAGATGGAGTGTCTCACAGAAATCAGACTGGAATACAAGATTTTGAAGGCCACCCACCTCTGTCAGCCAGTGTCCTTCCTGCTGCTGGTGCAGGTCTGGCTGGTTCAGAGACGGCTCTACCAGCATACTCATACCTGGTCAACAGAGTGGTGAAGGGAGGAACATACCCCTTCTCACACATCTTTGGCTTCTGTGGTTTTGTTATGATTCTTCTCTTTAAACCCAAGAATTATTTAAAAGGGGCACAGAAAGGGAACAAGGGATTTTCTTGTGCAAGGAAATCTTTTTGCTGACAACGGAAGCAGGACAGGTTGACTCTAATAATGCAATATTTAAATGTGTTTGTTCCTCTGCTTAGAGATCCTTTTGCACAGTTCCATTATGCTGTACTTACATAGTAATTGCTCATTGACCATTTAATTACAGAAGGCTGTCACCTTTACTCATACTCGGTACATGGCTTCCAAATAGTCACTTTGGTATCAAGGAGGTGGGGGCCAGTTCACCTGGTAGCAGCAGTCAATATGAATACGGGGAGCAAAACCTGGCCTGCAATAATTACCATGTAGCGACATAGTGTTTACATAGTAATTACCTTATTATTTTTATGGAAAAATACATGATTATTTTTGTCCTCCAGCCCGGAGTGCAGGCCACACAGTAATTACTTTTGGGCTTAAGTATAATTGTACAAACACACTTTTTATCTCTCTGCCTCTCTTCTGCATGCACACAGTTAGATGTGTTCACTGCACACAGTTACTCTGGGTATTTATCACTGCATCTTATTTAAGTCCTGAATCAAATAGTTGCTTCTTGGTACATTGGCCTCATAAATTAAAAGGTCATAATGAAGAAAATGTTCAGTTGTTTGTGTGTGTTGGGTTTTTCTTTTCTTTTATCCCCAGAAAGAAATCACAATGTCTACCTAGATTTACTTTTCTTAGCCCATGATTCTTCATCAGTGTATGCCTTTATCCCAGGCTTGCTGGGGCAGCGGGTCAAATCCTTTTGCCTCTGGGAACATCTGTTAAAATCATATTTTAAAGCTAAAATGTAGTCAGAGATATACACTGCGTGTCCTTGACAGATGGGGCCAGACACTCGCTATAGTCTGAAAAGAATATATTGACTCACTAGCTCATCTTCTTTTCATAGTGAGAAGTACTCCATTGATGACATTTCATGATGTTGAAGGTGTGGGTAGCATTGCCTGAAAAGACAGAGCTGGAGGGAGGGGAGAGAAAGTGATAATATTAGAGAATCAACATGCCAATGTACAACAAAGGCCTCAATCCTGTACTGACACTGTAGGTGGATTTTTACAGCACTTGTGACTGTTACTAATTGGGACCAAATCTGAACGTTCTGCAACATGGCTCAAAAATAGCTTAGACCAGATATGAGGAGTTATTTTCCTGTACTTCTTGGACATCGGTTTCTAGACATTGCCATGATCGGTGCAGAAAGTGAAAGAGACAACTGTGCCTGAGCCTTGGACAAGAAGAGGCCAAAACATCAGTTAGCGTGAATTTATTTAACATCAACAGGTTTGTGTCAGTTGACAACTGAAGAGGATCAGATCCAGAATAGACTCATAAGAGTATGATCAGCCGGGATACAATAAATATCTTTAAGAAGAAATATGTTATTTAAATAACATTCAGCAAGAATTCAGGTGAGAAGTGCCTCTAATATACAAGAGACTTGAACTCCATATTTAAAAGATGTATTTTTTTTTTTGACTGTTCAATCTACTCTTAACGCCATCCTTGATTATCTCTTAAATCTGCTTGTCTTCCCTGTATGCACCGATCATTGAAGGAAAAAATGGAAGATAATACAGCACAATGTCACCTAATAATCTAACCTCCATTTTTTAAAGGAAATTGTCAGATATCCTATTCGGTACTTGGCTATTTATGTTAATATGTTACCAGAAATGTAAGTAGATTTGGGTGTCTATTGCACTGAAGACATGACAAAGATTTATAAAGCTTCATCACAATGAGTAGAACTCTCTGAGAATATTGACAGTGACTAATGCTGCCTACGTCTCAATGGCAGCACTCTATACCTTACCCATTTTCTACAGAGAACAATCATATTACTACCGATTAGTTCTTTCTATCCATAAATGAAAACCCTCCTTGCTTATTGATTCACTTAGTTCAGTCATTTATGATACACTTGAGTAGATATATTCTAGTTAAAAAAGGTTGGGATATTTTCTTCTGGTCAGTGGTAGGGTTGGAGAATCGAGTTTGCAATCCTGAGACATTTTACATCTCTAATAAAACCTGCATACAGTTTTGTGGCTTATAGAAAGTATTTTTGGCCTTTGATCTCCATGTCACTCAGCACATATAGATCTGGCCAGGAGAAAACCAAGGGAACACATCTTCTTTTAGCTAACTGCATGTTCTCTGCCAAAAATATGTAATTCATTGTGACAGATCCTTGGTTGTGGATGAAGAGAAAAGGAGAAGGAAAAGAAGGATGTAGGAATATGAGCACAATGGAAGAAAGAATTGTAAGAGAGAAAATAGGCAAAGGAAAAAAGAAATGTGATGCATGGTGAGAAGGTAAGGGAAAGAGTCAGGCTTCAGAAAATACTTTTTTAGTGGATAGTGGTATATGAAGCCTTCTTTAAAGCCCATGATGTGCCCTCTAAAAATATTAAGTATCTCACTGTCTCTATGAGTCACATGAATTATTTTTCTTACCTTGATTTGCTTTCGACGACTACGTACAGTTACCTGAGAACTACATTGGGATTTTCTAATCTGTTATAAAACTCCGGTGGACTGGGTCTATTTTCTAAAGAGTAACTAGGAACTTCAGTAACAAAATACCTGTGGTGGGGCAGCAGAGCACTTTAGAGGAGTAATATGGTTTCAGCTTACAGACTGCAAGAGGTATTTAGCAGGATATAGTTGACAAGCAGTTGCCAAAAGCTATCTTCTTGTTCATTCTTGCTCAGTATGGTATTCCCTAGTCTTTGAATGTTCTGGAACCAAGGTGAGAACGTGTTAAGAGGTCAAAACAACAACAAATGATATTTTTCAATCATCAGGAGGACTCTATAAACAAGTGAAGTTTGGGGGACCTTCCATAGCTGAAAGATAGCCAGCAGCTATGTTGTGACCTTTCAAATTGTTTCCCTTGGGATGCCTGATGGGCCTAACACAGGTCCCAGAGGAATAAACCTCCCCACCAACCTTTGTCTATTTCCACTTAGGAGAGAAAGATGGACTTGAAACAGAGTGTCAGAACTAAAGGTCAGTGCTTTATTTACATGAGCTTCATATGCTAGACTTCTCCCCTCTGCTTTCTCTTTCTTTCCCCAGAGATTTCTGCTTAAATCATTCCATCCCTTGAACTACTTCTTAGTGACAATTTTTCTTCATCCACAAGCCGGAGCTAAAGCAAGTCTTGTCTTTAAAGACACATATTCAGTCAGTAATATGCTAAATAATGGCAGGTTTTGTCCCATAATTTGTATGCTCTTCCTCTGCTACCTGAGGTTTTCCAAGGTTTCACTACATACCATGGAACAAAGTGTATATTTCCTGCTAGGAGCTGCAGCAAAATCAGCATTTGGGGGAAAGTACAATTGAGTTCCTTATTTTACAGGGAAGAGTTGCAAATAGCTCTGTGTTTCCGAGTATTGTGAAATCCCCATAAGAAAAGGTCTTTATTACAAGAGCACCTATTATACTTGAAAAACTCACTACTCCTTCTGGAAGAGCCTCTACTTTCAACCATACCTGTGGGGTTTTTTTTCTCTAGTTGGTAGACAGGGAAACTTATTTAACAAAGTTGGGGTTTCATCCAGTGACTCCTTATATCAGTGGGGATCTTTCTACTGACTTCATGGGAGCTGTGTGCAGCTCCTGAATTGCTATCATTTTCCAACTACTGAAGACACTTGAGCATCTGGTGCTGTTCTAGCAAGCTTCTTACACAGCTTTGGTGAGAATTTTGAAGCTGACATAGAAAGATTTTTCCAGGGCTCACAAGCTCTTTGTATCTTCTTTTCTTTTTAGAAACACTCCTGACACGCTTGTGATACTGTTTGAATATGAAAAAAAATAGAAGAGAAAGCTAAACTGAGCATTGTAAAACATTCTGGGCAAGCGTTTGCTTGAGTTTAAAAATGGACTTGCTTCTCTGTGCTTATACACGTTTTTAGCACTTTGGAAGAATTGAGATATGTGATTGCTCTTGGAATGTGGAGTTCAACCCTCACTCCCTTTCCCTTCTGCAGGCGATATGGGCCTGGGTTATGAAGAAATAGCCTCCTGAAGACAACATGGGCACGGGCCTCCTGGGGCCACTTCTTCCTGAGTTTGGGTAGGAAATTTCTCTGTCTCTCACTGGAATGACTGATTTCTTTCATGTGGGCTGAGAAACACGTGTGACAATCTTACTGTGTAGCCAAGTGATGTCTTAAGTAAGGTCGGAGTGCCCAGGGAAAGTATACAAATCTAATGCAAATCTAACCCTATCCATCTGTACTTTCCCTTTAGAAGCAGATCTCCCATTTTTTTCCGTCTTATGAAACAAACATTATTTTTTTATTATGATGGCATTGATGATCTAGAAGCAGGAAAAACACCGTGTGGTCTGTGTGATCAGCAACAGTGAAGGGGCACAACCAAAATTTGCATATCCAGTGTCAAATACTCACAATAGACTACCTGTGCTCTCAGTATACAGGAAAAACCTACTCAAACCCTGTGGAATGAGAATCACACCTAGGAAAAAAGCAGTCTGCTCACGTATGTGTCATTAGTTGAAAGACTGGCAAATAAATTATCTACTATGAATTACACACTAATACAAGTGATGTGTGTCTGTGTGAATTCATTTACACATGTCGAGGTATATGTATGCATATGAACGTAAGTGTATCTCCTCTCTCTCTACCTCTTTTTCATACACTGGGACAGTAAGAATAACAACTGCCACATTACTTCTCAGACACCAAGGTCCCATCTTCCGTACAGGCCTGGGTATCCTTGATTTTTTCCTCTCTTTTTAATAATTTTGCTAAAGATGGTCTCTCCTTGAAGACCCACTCCTGGGAAGACCCACTTCCAAAACTCCCACTCACTTACCTCAGAACAAATCCAGCCTTGCTTGTACACGTGCATGTGCTGAACAAGCCCTCATAAAGTGCCTATCACATCATTATTTTGTTTAAACATTTTTATTTCTCCAGAGAATTTAAAATACACAAACATGTGATTCCATGAGGAAATGATCCAAAAGAGATTATAAATACAGCTATAAATGTCAAAGTTCTCAAAACATTTCACTGGCTCTATCTTCAGAAGAGACTGTTTACAGAGAAAACCCACGTCACTGTGTTTTATTATTGTTATTGTGTGTTAAATGTTACAAATGCAATCTGTTTGCCTTACACGTAAACCATAGTCTCCAAATATCTTTAAGAATCACCTCTAATAGTTGTACTCAGAGACAGGAGTATAATTTAGTAGGATATTAAGCAATCTCTCCACGGCAGGAAAGGTTTTTGGGTTTCATACAACTCGCGTCAGGGACACCTATCCTTAATCTCCCCAGAAATTAGCATTTTGCAGTAGATTCTTACTCCAGGCTCCATGTTTGTGAGAGGGATTCGAAAACAGAAAGCTCAAAATGCAGAACTTTCAAAATTTTAGTTCTTGCAAACTTGAAATAATTTTTATTTATTAAGAAGAACCATCAAAGGTTTGGGGGGTTTTTCCCCCCTGTATAATTTTAAATTTCTTTCTGCATCTGTCTTCAAAGTGATGCCTCAGAGACCCCTACTACAAAAAGTTCACACTTTCCTTCTTTGCTGAAGAGGCTATCTCCAAAAATTAATGAGCCTGAGTTAGAAGAATGAAGCAAACAAGCACCAAATCTCTTGTAAAATACAATATGCCTAAATTTGACAGTGTAAGTTTAAAATCCACAGCATGGAAAGAATTCTAATACAGAGGACTGGAGTAGCATATATCTGAAATTTGTCACAGATATTTAACTTGTTAGGAAAAATGTTAAGACCGGAAGATCTTTTTCTTTGGTCTCCTTGAATGTTGATCACAGCTGTTTGCTGCAATTATGGAAAACAAAGTAATATTTAAATTTCAAAATTTCTTTTTAAAGGCTGCATAGGAATTCTGGATGTAATTTCCCTGTAGTCAGAGGAACCTATGGGAGACATTTTGTCTGGAGGGTGATCACAGAACATCCATTTTATGTTTCACAGGCTGCAAAGTCTTTTCCTATATCCTCTACGCTTATTTAAAGGCAACATCCACAAAATGGGAATGCGCCACAGAGGGAGATCAGGAGAGGACAGGGATATCACCAGTACCCTAGCCAGTTTTGCGTGCATTTTTTAAAAGAAAATACCTCTGGAAGAAGCTGTATCTTACTGTCAGAGAAAGCAAAATACCTCCCAATTCCCTAACAATCTTACATAGGGAAAAAAAAAATCCTTCCTGACCTCAGATCAAGTTCAAATTCCAAATTATGTCAATAGTAAATGATGTAAATACAGGCTTGTGTGTCCCTTGTCTTCTCAACATTATTGTCCTTCACCTTTCTTTACAACAAGATGCAGAAGGAGTTTGAAGCACACGGTATTTCAACACGCTTCATTTCAGTGTTGTCTGGAACGAGAGTTGTGCTCCTAGACTCTTGACTTTCATCAGTAGCAAAGAGTAAAGTTTTGCTCTTAAGCATTCATCCTTACTATGCTCCAAACTGTCAGGAGCTCGGAGGAGAAAAAATGCAATATGAGAGCAATCTGACCACAGCCCCCTCCGGATCTGGGGTCCTACAGGAACAGTGCACAAAAGGGAGAAAATCTGACAGCTCAGTGGGGCCAAATCATTTGCCCTTCATTTTTAGTGGTGAAATTTATTTATTGGCAACAGCTCACTGGCCCAATAGTCCAGGATTAGAGGTTTATCTTCTGAAAGTGGAATGTTTAATTCTAGTTTTGATTTTACCCCAAAACAAAGTCTCTGTAATTCTGGTTTTATGATTTATTGGCTGCAGTTTTCCCGAGATGAAAGTAGGAGTTCAGCAATCTGTTCTTGGAAATCCAGCATTTTGCAAGGATTCTCTGTCAGCAAACATGTGATAAGCAAAGACATTTTCTTGAGTTTCAGGCCAGTGGCTTATTCACAAGATATTTTCCTCTTTGAAAACAGGTCTTCGCTCTTACTGTGTTGCTCTATTGATCAATCTGTTTTGAGAGAGCGTGAGAGCTCAGAAAAAGGAAGTTTCTTTTTTTACCACATTAAATCCACTGAATTTGCCTGAGCCAGGCATGATTATTCTCCAAATGGAAAGGGTTTTATCCTAAGTATCTTGTAAGCTTTCCTGGATGCTCCTGCAACACACAGGGAAAGGAATCAGCTAAGCTACCAGAGACTAACAACTTTGAGCAACAACTCCCCGTGGCAGAGGGAATGAACACATTGCCTCCTGACACAAGTCTTCACCCACATCAGTGAATATTTTGTGCCTGTGCTGGGAAGGGAAGTAGGGAAAGTGATTGGGTTTTGCCAAGCCTGAAATGAAGGTAGTATGTGAAATGCGCAGCCTTCAGAGTGATCCCAGTGCTATTGCAGCGTATACTGTCTGCATACAGGGGCACGCTTATCCCCACAACACTCAGAATAAGTTCTTACCCTTCAGTGGGGCAGGAAGAGCCCGGGAAATTTTTATCTTTGTCTATTTTTCCCAAGGAAATGACTTTGTAAAGGATTTTCAAGTCATTGAGGCTATCTGTAGAAAAATTGATCCACATGCGGAAATTTCCTGTAGGAATGTGGTACATGGCAGTGGTGAAAGAAGATTTTCAGCTCTGATCTGTCCTCAGCTTCTTCTGGACTTCTGCAAAAGCTCATCCTTTTGTGTCTTATTTGTCCACACAGAATTAAAGCCACATTCATTTTTCATCCTGCTTTTGTCCCTTGGCCTCTCTGGCAGCTGAGAAATTTGAATAAATCCTTTCTTTGCTCCAGTTTAAAGAATTACTTGATAGCTACCCTGTGACTGAAGACACAAGAGCTTTGGTCTGTGGCCTCTAGTAGAGGTGCATAGCATTGGAATTCTGGTAAAAAAACCCCAACCTCATAGTGACATTGCAAACTAAATTATTTAGTTTCCCACCTTACAATTCAGTAACTCTGGCGTTCAGAACTAGCAAAAATCTTGCTAGTAACAGAGAAAAATCAGAAGACTTTGATGCTTACAGAAGCCAGAGGCACCAAAAGCTACTTGATCTTCAAAATAATAATAGAAATTTATCAAGAACCGGATGCTTTTATGAGAGTGGAAGGAGTTCTTTTTGCCCTCTGGGCTGGAAACACTAAACCAGTCATACCACTTTCTGCACTGGACAGCAACAGAAAGTCCAAAGACTTTCTGGGAGAAAGAATGGGGTGGTGGGTTGGAAAGTTTGCCTTTAATCTTTCCTCTTCATTGCCATTCACAACCCCTGGAATAACTAAAACTAAAACTGAATTTTCTACATTTAAAATTCCGCGTCCCATTTTCCCATGCTGCGTTTTATCAACCAAAGGTTTTAAGAAAAAAAATTTTTCTCCAGATTCCCAAGATGGAAGAAGTAGCAGAGAATTAAATGCACTTGAGTATGGGTTTTTTTGCTTCAGCTTGCAATCCTGAACAGATTATTCCATTTGCTGTACTTCAACTTTCACTCTTGTGAAAATCGGAAAGAAGAGCTATTTACTGCAATTATTTCCCTACCCTCCATTCATGTCTAAAACAGTGACAAAAACATAATGGATCACTTTGTTCATTGAATAAACAACCCACAAATGCAACTTTATAAGGTACATTCCCAGGAAACAGATCTATAAACCTGGTAAATGCACCAAGACCCCATCAGGGATGTTTGAACTAAATCTTAATTTGTCATTCATGAACACTTCACATGCCCCTCTAAATGAGTTATGTACTGCATCATCAACAGGAAATATAACAGACTGCACATTGGAGATACCAAAAAGGGCTTGTGGGAGTGTTTTATTGAGCATTGCACAGGTGTTAACAATAGAGTGGGTAACACAGATCAAAGGATTGTGCAGAAGCCACTTGATAAGTTATAAACTGTTATTCATCTCCCTTGTCTGATAATAAACTGCATGTCCACTCTGGCTCCTCTGTTCAGCCTGTGAGTGATACCTCAACAGAATAGAGGTGAACAGCAAAGATATCACTGCTAACTTGACTCCACAGCTTCAATCCCAGATATTTTTTTTGACAAGTTGGACCAAGTTTGAGGCTGACCTAAATTGTGATGATGACAAATCTGGTAAAAAACCCAAGCCTACTCAAAACAAAACTAAATTTCCTACTTTTATCAGGCCTTCTGTATGGTGGGGATGGCACAGGGCCAGCAGGATACAGCCCAAATGAACAGCATCTCAGCATCATGGTGAGACTGTGTACTCGGGTATCTGAAAGGGCCTCCTCAGCAATGGAAGCAAGCTCAGACAGAGGAGTAAGGAGGGAGCCACTCAATTTAGGAGGATTGTTTCCAGGCCTCCAAAGAATGTCCCGTAGAAAATCCAGACAGTAGTAAATTTTCATATATGGGCTTTTCTTTGTAACAGGCACTGATTTATAGGAGGAGGGAGATATGAGGTTACTAACGTGACACAGTGGTACCCTAACAGCTGTGTATCCACCTTCTCAATCTTCCCTCCCTCCTTTTCCATTCACGTTGGAGCTGTATTATCTTTCCTGATTGTCAAATGAGGGTGCAAAAGACCAAATGACTGGGGTCACAATGTCTAGCTCAGTAAGTTTTGCTAGAACTCTAATTTAATCTGCTCTGGTTTTGTTTCAGTTTGCAGGCTCTCTCCTCAGTTTTCTGTATGCCTGAGAGCTTTGCTTCAGATCAGTAGTCACAGTGGCAAGTGCTGGGCAGTGGGCTGAAACAATTTTATCTTGACGTGATAAAATAAAAGTGCATTACAAATGGCAGTGACAAAGTTTGCTGAAAAAAGGGATGTGAAAAATGTCTGCCCACTGGGCCCAGAAGTTGTTACTGTACTGACTGTGCTGCAGAGGCATTTGTGGTTTTTGAGACCAAAGAAGCAGATGGAGACAGAAACACTGATTTCCATGTATACATTCTGTTAACATCTTCTCAGCTTAAAGTTCGCTTCACGTCCTTGAGCCTTCCAAATAGCACAGTGATGAATATGGAAGAAAAGTGCATGGTTTTGACTCAGCATCAACACAGTACAACTCAGTACTCTGTGAAAAGAAAAGTACAGTGAAAGAGCCCCCCTCTCAGAAGTTATTATTTTTGTCTGAATAAAAGTCACGCAGCAGGCAAGGCACACTGTCTAGTGTGAAGGCATTCTGCTTACAAACATTACGGGCAATTATTACTCTAAAGACCTTGCAGGCAACTTGGGATTTTTTTTGCTTGTTTTATAAATGATCAACAGAGGCAAAAAACTGATTGAGGGACTGCATCGCGTTCCAGTGTCCAAACCACGGGAATCATCCTCTTTCTCACAGCTCCCCCATGCAGGAAGTATTGGCTGATTGCTGACTCCCAGTATCTGAGCTGCAAAGAGAGGCACTTCATTTGGAAAAGCCCAACCTACTAATAGGGCAAAAAAATGAAAATGCTGCATCCAGGCACTTGTCTTTTGAAGTTTTGAAAGTGGATTTTTTTTTTTTCCTCCACTCTATTAATTTGTTCTTCCAATCAGTCAGCCCCACAAAGACGCAGCTCCCCAGGCACACACCCTGCTAGCAAACCTGCATCTGCAGAAGGTCCCTTCTTACGCTATATGCAAATCCTTCTGGAAGCTGGGAATCATTTGACTTATGAGGTTCCTGTCTCCTATACCCAAGCCATTCATCTAATTTACATGTATTCAGCTGCTTGTTTGTTTGCTTAGCATGCTAAGTATCGGTTTTTAGAGATTCACCCTCTATATATGCTCTTTACAGGACGTGCTCATGTGTTACACAAAGGCTGTTTCTCTGTTTACCTCCTGCTGACTCCCTGGAGAGGATTGTGATGAGGTCTGTGCACTGTGTGAAGACTTATTTCATGCTATATGGCATGTATTATATAAGTCTGCTCCTTTACCAATCCTTGCTGTTGGGCTGACCTCCTTGTTCTATGGTCCTCTCTCTCTTCTTTCCTTGGCAAATGAGATACTGATATTGTTTTGCATTCTTTATGTTCACCAAAATAAACAAATTCTGAGCAGTACGCACAACAGCAGGGTGAGTGGGTCATTGAATTGTCTCACACACTGTTAGAAATCACTGAAAAATGGCTTCAAAATTCCTTCAAGGGAAAACTGATCTCCAGACAGAGCTGTGGCATAACCTTTGGTGACATAAAGCTTTAAAAATCAAGTTCAGTCAAACAGAAAGTTGCCCTGAAAAAAAAATACCCACCATCTAGAGGGAAATTAAAGAAAAGTCAGATCATTTCCTCTTTTTTCTCATAAAGAATATTTTTCACATTTTCAAACCTGGTTCTTGAAGAACACATATTTGTGTTTGGGCATCTTCAAAAATGCAGCTAGATTTTCAGAGGTGATGACTCAACTCTCCCCTGATGATAATGGGGTTTGGATCAGGCCCTCTGTTTGTACATGCCTTGTAGGTAAACAGAAACTTTAACATCTCTTGCTTGTAATCCTCTCGTACGTACAGAGAACAAAATTCACCATGTGAAGTAAGGAAGGAATAAAATAAACATACAGGTTATGCTTGCCAACAAAAGCAAACAGCAGGCCCTCCAAAGCAGCCTAAAAAACCTGCCTGTGAACAGTTCTGGAGTCTCAGTGCCGTTTTAACATAACAAACCCCTTCTGGGACTACCATGGTAATTGCTGCAAGAAAAATCATTTTCATCTGGTAGCTAACTATGGTGTATTTGAAGCCGGTGCCTAGATTATCCTCAAATACCTTTGACCCCAGGGAAATTGAAATTTAACCTTTTGTAACATTACATTTACTAGTTCCAAATTACCATTATCATCATTTTAAGCTGTAAGTTTCATAGACTATATGAACTAATGTAGATAAGATATAATTGAGACTGGTCAAAAGTAAACAATTGTTTCACAAGCTGCCCTGGGAACTGATCAATGTGTTAATGTCATACCTCGCAGAGTTGATTGGTCAAGTGAAAAAAAAGAAGAACAAGAGAGGTTTTCATCCATCTGCTTTCACACATCACCATTTCAGCCTGTACCCCGGACTCTCCCTATTTACAGCTGCAGATGACTCCTGCCTGACAACAGAAGGTCAAAAGGCTTTCTCCTGAGGAAGTCACTCCACATGCTGGACTGTAGCACATTCAGGATGAAAAATACCACTCCCACCCCCTTGAGATCCAGACAGCAGAAACGAATGGTTCATATAGTGTCTCTCTAGCTACCGAGTAGTATCTCCGTAAGAATGTTGTCTATGGGTAAATGTTATTTTTCACAATGCTTTTTGGAAAGCTGTAGTATAAACACGAGAGTAAGTTCAATAGCAGTTATATTGAGGGCAGTGAGAACTGGGAGAAAAAGACCTACAGCTTACAAAAGCTTGGAGTAAAAGCTAAGAGTTGTGTAAAAAAAATGCTATAATTAGTAAGAAGCTCTATTTGCCCTTCAGCTGTCCTCTCTTTTTTCTATTAAAGCTTTGGGAAAAAAATGACAACAGTTCATCTATTTTATTAACATCTTGTCTTCCCAGGAGAATTAGATGGGTGCAGACAGAAAGGATGGAGAGAATTATTTTAGGCTAGTACCTAGGGTATTAATTATATACCTAGGGTATAATTAGGGTATAGCTAAGAATCCTGGGATAATTATAGGAAACGGAAAACCGAGGCTGAATACTTGAAAAAAATCTTTCTCTGTACTGAGCTGTAGAATAGTTGCCCAAGAGAAATGTTCATTGTTTTGCATATGTAAAAAAGTGATGGACTATGCATTGGGCAATATATCTTATAAATGTCTTTGCTTTCAAAACATGCTTCTCATTTTAAGTTCCAGATGATCCACATCTGTTGGTGTCCTCTGGTTTTCACTTGTGCCTTGTTTATATCAGAAATAAGAGATCATGGGATTGAGGTTAAAGAGATGTTCATGTGCTTGAAATCGTGAATCATTTGCTTTTCCATGCATCCCTTCTGCTATTGTTACTGTTTCAACGACAGTCTCTCAGCTCTTTTCCCTCACGTAGTGTCTAGCCTGTTCCTTAGGGAAAATGGAAGCTGTGCTGGGAACTACAACACAAGGAGCAACCTTTCCATGGAAGGAAGATGGACAGGATGCAGGAACAAGTCTCTCCTAACACTAACTTTAGGATTACCTGAAAACACTCTTCCAACTGCATTAGCTACAGGTAGGAAGGATTTACAGGAGCAATACCACGGTAGCTTGGGTAAGTGCTTCAGTGTCTCCAGAGCCCATCCCACCAGTAAACTCTGCAATCCACTGATCTCTCTGAACATCTCTGATGGCTTCCCACAGCATCTGCAAGCATTCCTTAAAGGTGTTCAGGAGCTTGCAGGGTCTGATCTGCCCCAGAGTGTGAAGGGTAACCAGGTGAAGCACAGGCAAAAACATTATTTGAAATGTCCTTTTAATTACCATGGGGCTTTGGTCTGCCCCACTAGTATTGACCAAGACTGGATTATTTGTGTACCCTTTCCTCTGATGGTACGTGCACACCACTTTCTTTATCTGAGTTTCTTGAGGGCAGAGAAAGGGGAAGACTGAAAATTACAACTAGTATTTTGAACTGCAGGAGAGCATCCCTGTTTTTCTCTTGCTCTTTGCAGGAAGCTAATTGCTGTCATCTTTCTAGGAGAGAATACCCTTACAATTGAATCTCAGGAGTTTTATAACATGTCTTAAAAATGGTTTGTTTATTATTTTGGGTTTTTCCTGTTGTTCCTCCCCTCTCTCCACTGATTTGCTTCAGAGAAGCTAAGCATACTGTATATACACAGCTTCAGCAAAACCTACCTTTTTATTTTCTGCAGATTTTTACATATGTTTTTAATGACTTTCAATCAGAGACAATCCGTAGTTGTAATAAAGCAATGGATGTTTATTATTATTGCTATTACATTATTATTATTATACTGTACACTATTATTATTGAATTGTAAACTTGAACTCTGTGGTGTGTTTTTACAATTTTCTGAGATTTGCAAGTGTTTGGGGTGTTCATTTATATAAAACACAGAACTGATGGAGTTTTCGTGCATCCTACAGTGAATTTCACTTTGTAGATTTGTTTTAAAAGAGTGATGTCACTCATTTTTGATTACCTTAGTAATTTGCTCTGCCTCTAGTTGGTCACAATTTTAATTTAAGGAAAGGATTCAATGTCTCAGAGACACTGGCAGATCCTGCCAGTGAATCCCACTGCCTGTGGGAAGTGCTGATTGATATTCAGAGCTTTAACACTTCCCATTTTGATGAAGGAGGAGCTTCATCACAGACATTCTAGCTCTTCGGGCCCTATTTTTCACTTTTTTACATCCCAACCACGTGTCTTGTGCCGTGCCACAGCTACAGTACTGAATTCCTCATTAGAGAGCTCTCTGAAAGCAAGATAATACTCCCGCAGTCTCAGCAGTTACAAGGTCCTCTAGGAGAGAAAATATCAGTTGTGGGGATCGATGGGATCTGCGTTCTCCTTGTTTTCCTCTGTTTTCCTTGGTGCAAAAAACCCCAAACTTTTCTTGAAGAGGGGGCACTTATTTAAGGTTGTACATCTTGCTATGCCCTGAGACAAATATGAGTTAGTAAATAGACAGATTTCAAAGCCGTGTGGACATCTGTAGGGGTTACTGCATGGAGGGCAGCAATCGCCCCTGGGTCAATAATGGTTTTGAAGGGTTTGCCGGCACACCTACATGTCTGTAGGCTACAGCGAGTCACAAGGCACGTAGGTACAAACCGGAGCGGAGTAAACGCAAAGGTTACAGCTCTAGATGTGAAGCTGACGGTCCTGTTCTTTCAGCTCTGGGTGACAGATAATCCATTTTATAGGCATTTGCTGGATGGGAGCAGTCAAGGAGATGTTTGAACGCCTGTGATGGTTTGACCTGTGACTGTGTCACCCCTTTGAGGAAGTTTCTTATTCTCAACTGCTCTTTTGCTGCTTTATCCACCAACTCTTTCTCTCCACCTCCTTTTCAGCTGGGTGAAGTTTGTATCTTTTAACCATACAGTAACCAGCCATTGCTTAGCTTAAAATCTTGCTGCTGACCTGAGCTGCGCAGGAAGACAGCTGTAAGCCCAGAAAGCAGCGCACAGACTCTGCTTTTCCCTCCAGCATCACACAGAGATGTTAGAAACATCTCCTGCCCGCTCACATTTTCGGCAGCTTCCCCCAGCCAGCTAAAGGCTTAACCTCATGCTTCCTTCTGAATACGGCTGACACAGGCCACGATGAATGTGGCCTTGGAGCTGTGACAGTTTCTGATAATCTTGGCGTGCTTTTTTTTGCCTTTTTTTTTTTTTCACCTCAAGAAAGAAATGGGTTTTTATTGTATCTGCTTTTGGCAAAAGCATGCAAACAAAGAGGGAGAACAGCTACAGTGGGAAGTTGGGGGCTGAGGCCGGCAGAAAGGGAGCAGCACCAGCTTCAGGAAAAGCCCAGAGGACCCAGGGGTGGGAGAGCTCTTTCATCATTTCTTGGAGACTTGAAAAGGAACGGACAATGGATTTAATCACCAGGCAGGTTATTTCTATTAAAGCTGAGAAGACAGTAAAGGTAAGGGTGGCTCCAAGAAAAGCTTGGGCAACTTCGCTCCCCCGGAGTCCCCAGGAGGAGATGCCACTGCAGCCTGATGCCACACCTGTGCCGCCTTGGGAAGCGGGGAGGCAAAGGCAGCCCTGAAACTGAGCTCCTGGGGGTCAAAGCAGTACAGTAGAGAATTGCATTTTCCAGAGCGAATGCCTGGTGGAGGACACGCTGGCAGCACAGGGCTCTCGGGGAGCTGAGTGGCCAACCTTGTGGTGAGAACAAGAGGTATCAAATAAGGTGGGCAGCCACAGTGGGGTGAGCAACGGGATCACCGCCAGTGGTTTCTTGGATGGGGCAGTGAAGCCTGACACCCAGAGCTGCGGTAGCTGTGGAAATGTTGCACCTCCCTGGGGATCAGCGGGACAGAGGAGGAAAGCAGTGCCTTGTCACCCGTGCTGTCACTCACCCTTGCCGAGGGAAAGCTTGGACTATGGCCAGCATGCTCTGGAAGCTGGTAGAGAGCCATAGGGAATTATTAATATGCTCTTATTTTCTTCCTGGTTTTTGTTACACTCTCCCTTTTGCAAGAGGTGTTCTGCCGTTTAAGCCCGTGTGCTTAATTCACTGCATGCGAGGGGGAAAAATAGTGCTTCGTGTGCACCCAAGCCATGGGTTTTCTTAATATTTCTGGGTTTGGAGCTTATGCCAGGGTTTAAACATTTCAGAAAGAATTCCCTAGAGGTCCCTCGCGGCTGCCAAAAAGCATCCTGGCAGATGGGTTGCAACTCCAATGACTTGATGCAAGCGAGTGGGAGGACGTGTCCGCTCGGCGCGTCACAGCCCTGACGCCTCCCTGTCCTCACGCTGCTCCTCAGCAGCAGCCCTGCTGCCTGGCCCACCCTGCCCACGCTCCCGGAGAAACCCTCCTTGCATCCAGCTATTGATCTCACCCCGCACCGCTGTAAATGGTCACTTACGGCGTGGTCTCTAATCAAGCTGAGATTTATTGAAGTTCCCCTCCTCGAGGGCCAGGGGTATTTATCTGAATTCAGTGGGTCCTCATTTGCCTGGTGACAGGACCATGCAGATCCTCAATCACTGCCTTTTTATTTTAGCACCACCAGACACTTTTTTTCTGGAAGACTAGAAGGGCAAAGTCCTCCAAACCAAAAACTCTCATCAGAGGTTAAAAAAGCCCAAAACACTAATTAAAATAAATAACTAGGGACATAGTGAGAATATTTGCCCACAAGGCAGGTTCTTGCAGGCTGTATTTTGTAACATTCCGGAAAATAACCACTGAAAATTTTGCCTTTTTTTTTTTCTTTTTTTGCAAGCATCTACTTGCAAAGTCCTTTCAGTAACATGGTAGTTTCTCTTAAACATTTAGCACGTTGCTGTTTGCAAAAAGGCAGTGAATATTTTCTTAGCACATTCTAAATTATTCGAAGCTTTTTGCTAAAATAACAAATTAGTGCTCACCTTAGCCAAACCCACAAATATTTGTACAATTAAACAGCAAGCTTTGTAGTCAGAGTAGGAAAAGCATTCTCTTGTATTTTGTGGCGCCGAGCAGATTTTTTTTTTGTCCCACTAGATTAAGTTAGATCAACCAATCAGATAGAAAGAGCAACACCGAATGTATGACACAATAAATTAAAGCCTTCTTTTTTAGGAATGCTTAATTCATTAGCTTTGATATTTGGGAAGACTGAAGTGCTGTGGAGGTGGGATAGAGATAAGGTCTTATCTGGCAATTATACCTATGGGGTTTAGAGGATTAGAGAGGGTAACTGTAGCATGCAGGTGGGTCAAAGCCAAGCGAAGAGAAAGAAAGGAAGGTGGCATGCTACCGTCAGCTATGGCTCTTAGAAATGTTTCTTTTTTAGGCTTTATGTAAGTTATTTTTATATAAGTGACCCGCGCTCTGTCTTCCTCGGTTTTGCCTCCTGTCCGTTGCAGGCAGCTGGGAAGAAGGTAGAGGTGAGAATAAAACAGGTTAAAAAGGGAAAGGAGAGAGATGAATTATTTCCTCGACCCAGAGCAGATCCCAGATGAGCTGGGAAGGTGAGGGCGCTGTGCCAGCAGGGAGATTTCAGGAGAGGATTGACGTGCCAAGAAGTGCCTGGTAGGGAGACAGTTCTCTACCGGAGGAAGGGGGATCATCCTCTGTAGGTGCAGGGCAACGTGTGTGTGTATCCAACCTCCCATGGCTTGCAGGACACTCCTGTGGCAAAGATCCTCCTTGCTGGAGCAGGACAGCAGTGGCATTTAGGTTGTGTGTCAGTGCTTACTTAATTTACTGTTTCCTGTGATGACTGAGAGGTGGGAAAGGGGGTCACTGACCATCATAAGTGAATGTGTTATTTTATGTATGATACATCATCCCTTTATTGATAGATACAACTTGCTCACTCTCTCTGTAATTCACTAAGGACAAGTGAAGGCCAGATATTTCAAAAGTGGTTTTAAAGTGATGCATGTAGCTGATAAAAAGGGTGCAACCCCTCCCCTCCAAAAAAAGAGAAACAAACAAAAGAAACACTGCTATTTTGTGGAAAGTGTTGACATACGAGAAACTATTCCATTGCTTTAATATAGAATTTCAGCCTTTCTGTTTCCAGGGATATTTTCATAAAGACGTGGTCTTTATTGCTTGAGAGATCATCTGCTCCTGCTGCTTATTCATCACTTGCAGCCATATAACACACAGTCCTCTGTGACATCATAATCATCTCCAGAGCAACTAATTATGATGCCACAATCACAGGAGTGACTTCAAGTGAGGAATAAGCAGCAGGAGCAAATGAACTTGCTAAGTAACAAATAGTCTGTTTTCAGGCAAATGTCCCTAGTAATAAAATAGGAGGAGGGGGGAAACCTACAGAAAACATGACACATGGCCAGAAATGTTCGTAAATAGAACATTTAACAAAGTTTTTTCACAAACGCCTCTTTGATGTCACATGCTGTAAGTAGCTTCTCTGGGCCAAATTCTGAAAAACTGGAATAACTCCAAGGATTTGAGTCACTTGTATTGGCAAGGAAACAAAATGCACCAGATTACTTCAGATTTGCCCCAGTGCAACTGAACCTACTATGGAAACAGAATTAAAGCGACATCACAAGGGTCTTTTGTGTTCAGATTAGGCACAAAATAAGAAAATTGATCAGAATTGATAATTGTCAAACAACAGTGGCTTTAAACTGATTTCGTTAGAATTTGACTTTGTAGAGTCAACGGTTATGTACGCGTAAGCATGAAAGAGAAACCATCCTTCCACCTGTGTTACAAGGCTACCATGATCTTGAAAACATGGCCCTGAATAAGAAGATTAAAATGGTAATGGTGACTTTGGCAAGAAAATACCATGACAAACCTCAGGTTTCTTGTGAATCTGCTTGGTTTCAAATAAAGGGAAAAAAAAAAAAAAGATTTTTTGGAAACTGAAGACTGGGTGAAGAAGTAGTGTGGCTGTTTATTTTTTATATATTTTTTTTTAATTTACAGAAAGTATACTCTATATTGAACAACAACAGATGTCCTAGGAGTGAATGCAGGGCCGTAATTCACTCTCAAGGCTCTGCTGCTGTTCATAAACTGCTCAGGCGCTGTCTGACATCGGCAGAGTCCCGCAAGTGAATTACAGTCCCCTACCCACACTGGGGCTATACATTATTGGATGCAACGGGCAGCCAAGACACAGTTGGCTCGTGTCACCAACTGGTTTGCAGGCAGACTGGTAGTGAAGGAAAAAATTTTTATTAATCAGAGGTGTTTTTTCTAAACACCTTTGTTACTTATGGGATATGTTCTGAAGCGAGTGTTGGTATTGCAGAGTTGGCTGCATTAACTTTGGGATTTGCTGCTAGAGTAGAAGCAAGGAGCTTTGAGGAGCGTGTTAAACCTCCAGGAGAACCTGATGTCTGAGTTTCATTCATTTCTGCCTGTGCGACACCACGAGAGGAGGAAAGGACATTAGTGCCCACAAAATGGTCTGGGGAACAGGTGTTACAGCTGATGGCAGGTTAAAATAGACCTGGAGGCTCCAAGAAATAGCCATTTCCCAACTACTAGAGAATAGCCCAGATGGTAGATATTCTGATATCAGTGAATCTTTAATACTATCTCATAAAGATTTAAAATGCAGTTCAATTTCAGCACAGTTATAAAGTCACATCTTACAGTCATACCAAAAGCTCCCTTAATACAATATGGCTGCTTGCACTAAAAACAACTTAAGCCAAGGATCACTAGTAAATCATTTGGTTTATGCTCAATTTCTCTGAAAACGTATTTCCCAGATGTAGTAACTTTGTTCTCAGCATTTTTCTTCTGGGATTTAAGTAACCCACAATCCCTTCTCATCTTACTAGATACCTAAAATGCTACACATACTGCAAGAAAATCTGGCCGGGGTTCTTCACTTGAAAGGAATATTCCGTTTATTTTAGAATCTTTAATAACTAGAGAAAACCTCCCCCACTCCCCAAAAAAGCCTTTACTACCACTCCTGTCCCCAAGTCCCGTTGCCACATCTCCCATAATTACCAACCCCCAGAGGCTGATTTTGAAGCCATCTATCTGAAACAGGCGCAGCTGAAAGGAGTGGGAGGAGAGCAGTGACTCAGCACTACAAACTATAGTGCAATTTACTTTCTTTTTATTTCCACTTCACCGTTAAGAGTTTAGCCAGGAAGGTTAAATTGAGGAACATGGCAAGAGTCAGGGCAAAAGTCAGAACTGTAAAGAAAAGGAATGAGGTTTTTTGTTTGCTTATTTTGCTGGGGTTTTTCTTTCGCAAAGTATTGGGGAAGGATTGGACTATAAAAGCCTACCTTTTAGGTGAACCTATTAATATGGGCCAGGTAGTTGCTAGGAATGACTTAGGGAAATCCTGTGATAGCTTTTATCAATGTGTTGAAGAGTTATATTTTAACTACATCTTTGTTTTCAGCACAAAGGAGCTGGTGTTAGGCGTCAAATTTGGAAGAGGAAAGAAATAGTATGCTAATGTAATTCATGGTCAGATGATACAAAGTCAAAAGAAGTTGCAAATCTGAGTGAAGATAGAAAAATTACAATAGGCTATACAGAGGCTAGAAGCATCGGCAAAAACAGCACAAAGGGATTCAGTGTGGGGAAAAACAGTAGCTCAGATAGAACAATAGAGGCAAGTGATCCAGAACATTGAAATTCAATGGAAACCAAAAATATGGAAAGCAATTGCTCTGTAAAAAAGGAAATGTTGTTACTGGGCAGTAATTAGATATGGGTTTGAATTGCAAATAAATCAAACAAACAAACAAAAAAAAAGGAGGACAAGTGCAATATCAGGCTGTATATGTCAAAGAGCAACATGCGCAGAGACAGTGGTTCTTAAGACACTGTGGTGGGGTTGTCCCTTCCTTTCTGAATGTCACACTAACAAAGGCAAAAAAAAAATCCTAGCAAGTCATTAACTTCTTTGAGTCTTTTGTGAGGAACTTGTTTCAGCTTTTATCCCCCAACGCCTTACAGTCAATGAGGGACTGATTTGAAAAGTGCTCTTGCCCAAATTGATTCCAAATGAGGCAAATTTGTTGGACTACCCCAAGGCCTGACTCTCCCCATCCACATTCAAGCACCAAGTGTTTTTCCAGGTACCTCTGTTATTAAATAGCCTCTCCGCTGACATCCCCGTACAAACCATTACTGCGGGGGTTTTTTTCTGTCTTGAAGAAATACACGAGTCTCAAACCAGTCATCTGCATGTTAAGCTGTATTTAGAACAAATCATTTTAAAGCAAAACAACAACAAAAACAACAAAAGAGACATGCTGATTTTTTTCTAGATTTTTAACAAAATGTTTGATGTTGTAGAGATTTCCAAACAATTAATGTGAAATTGGGGATTGTTGTTCCCATGATTTATTTACCATCTATAGAGAACTCAGCTGTGGTGCTGCTGCTATTGCTCCTTTTCCCTCTGCATTTACAGTTGAAAACTGGTAAGCTCTTTGTTGGGGCATGTTTCCATCGAATTAAAGTGTGCTGGAACCGCAAAGTTCACACTATAGCAGTGTGAAACAGTTGTTTCAACAAAGCACGTGCAGAAGAGTCCTGATGTGGGGTCTTTTTTGCTTCTTTCTCTACCTAATACATTGTGTAACCTTGGGAAGGCCTGAAGAGTCGTGTTTTTAAACATGAGTGGCTTTTGTGGTAAGGAAAGTAATGCTGTTCCCACGTCAGGAACAGTCAGGTCACCTGTATCCAAGGGCTGGTGCTTGGTGTCACTGTTCTCCTGGCCTCCTGTTTGACGCGCACCCCTTGGAGTTAAAAAACTCATCCTCAAAGGTCATTTATTCTTGTAGTCTTCACACCCCCCTCTAGAAAACTGCAGTAGTGAACTTGTGACATGCTCCATTTGTGTACAAAAACTGCAAAACAAACAAAGCAAGGCAAATACCCGAATTTGGAGCAATGTGGGATCGCTGTCTAAAAAAAGGTGCTTTTCCACGGAGGAAGAAAATGTCCAGGTTGCAGCAGATGCAAGAGATAACTTGCAGGATGCCCTAAATTTTTGTTCTGTACAGCTTAATAGAAAAAGAGTTGTGCCATCAATGATGCATTTAAAGTGAGCTTAAGTAGTGGGGAATATTTTCGTGTCCCATTTTAGCTGAACTGCTGTAATTTTTCTCCAGTAAACCCATCTCGGTGATGGAGGGAGGGAGGGAGGCAGGCGGGTTGTGGGTCCATTTCAGACCACACTGACTCTCCACTCTCACCGCCAGCAGATCCCCCTGGGCCACTTCAGGCAGGAAACTTTTGTCCTGGCTTAAGAGACTTCTTTGCTTACTGGTTTCCTTACAGCGTGATTCATCTGGAGCTGCAAATGTTGAGCAGTTTTCACTGGGCTTTCTTTTTGAAAAGGCGAATCTCAGAGGGCAGGGGTAGCCGCCGGGCCCCAGCTGCTTTCTGCTTGCTCCAGCCGGAATCAGGCTTTCCCTGTCCACATGCTTGTTAAGCACCTAAATTCACAGATTTAGTTCCCCCTACACTTTGCTGGTCCCCCAAGGGGAATCTGTTGACTGACTGGTTTCTATCTATATACAGGACAGAAGGAAGTGATGCAGAGGTTTGTGGCAGAACTCAGGGGGAAGGAGGATATTTTGTTTGTGCTTTCCTCAGCTAGAAAAATATTTTTATTTTTTTTTTACCACTGCTACTAAGAATCCTATTTCCCCTGTCTCTTGTTTTAATACTGTAGGGCTGCTTTTAATGGTGGCAGTGTAGCCAGAATTAGATCTAATAACAGCCATCGTATAGAGAATCCTAGATGCAGCGCCACATAAATAAACCAGACTGGGTATTCTACAAAATTGTAAAAATGAAATAAGGAAGGTGTGAAGTTAGGGGGTTGATTTATATGTGGAAAACTAGTGCCAAGAATATTGTTATGGGCCTGGCTCCTAGAGGCAAGATTTGTTAGCAGAAACTGTCTCTAAATATTTATGCTTAGCTAAATAATTGCTAAATAATTCCAGTTCTCAGCTGGAAATGCAGGATCAGGCCTAGCCCGAATGGGTGGCTTAGTAGGATGGTATATTGGTATTTTATACAGCAGTCCTCTTACTCAATGACACTTGTAACTTTCAGGATATAATTAATCTCCTTTTATAAAGTGCTCTTCATGGTCTGTCATTGGAACACTTCTTTTAGAAGTATTTCTTTAAAATAAATGAAGCACTTAAAAGCAATATATTCGGTATTATTTATTTGGGAATTAGTGAAGAAAGTTGTGCTTTTCTGCTCTGATTGTGTACTCTGCTTTGCATGAACTCTATTTTTGTCAGTTAACAACTTTGTGTGTGAGAGTGAGATTATGCTATTACTGTCATTATTTAGGCTTCCGCAGCTTAGGGACAAGATTTTTTTTAATGTTCTCTTTACCATGTTGGCTAATACTTACTGTGCTCAAGATTAATGGTGGGCTCCCTGTAAGGAGTTTTTTATGGAGAGACTCTAGAAGAAATTACCTCTTATGAACATACAGGGAAGAGAGAGCCTCATCACTCAATGCAGCTGGGAGACAGACATCTACAGTACAATATTCTTGTATTTTCCTCATCTCAGAGCAGTGTTACAGTGATGTGGCAAAGGGGACTATTTTGAGTTTATGATCGTGAAACAAAGAAACATTTTAAAGGGACCTTGCCAAGATTGGGAATTCTGATATTGGTACAGGCCCTCCAATGGACTGGCTTTTGGTTACCTCTGTCCTCTCCTTCAGACCATCCCCTCCTCCCCATAAGACCCCTTCTGTAAACCTGTTGAAATAACCCACTGTCAGGATTTATAAAAAAAAAAAACTGATCACAGCTAAAGGGAGAAGAATGGTTTCTGGGCAGTTAGCACAGGACTGCCAGGGCCTGGGAATGAGCAGCGGGTATCGTGGACTATTCTACACACGTGTTGTGGGATTTGAGGGCTAGGGATACCAAATGGTGTGCTCTTGACATCAATGAGTCAACGGCTTAGCATTTTTGAAAACCGAGCACTTATCTTCAGAGGTGAAATGGCATTGATCTCTCTTGAAAATCAGATGCTAGGAAGAAGATATATTTTTCCCAAATAGAGGTTCAGGGATTTGTCCAGGCTTTCACATGTTTTGATCAGTAACTCACTGACAGCACCAGACAAACCTGCAATGGGTTGCCACAATAGAACCAAAATCTTTTCTTGTCTTCCTCTCTCTCAGATCCGTTTTCTGAAGTGCTGGACTGCCAGAAGCACTCCTTCTCCAAAGGAGGGACAGACAGTTCTGCAATGTTAATAAATGACTGGTTGAAAAATGCACCCTAAAAATTTAAGACTCTTAATCTTCTGGACTCTAAGGCATTATTGGATTTATGGAAGATAAGATAACTTGCATCAGTTACATGTACAAAGCAGCACCTATCTTCTGAACCAGATATATTTTGAATATTTATGCAGAAACAGCTCCTTTATGCATTTTCAAATGTTCCTGATCTAGTTTAATCAATTAAAACAACATTAAATGCATTTGAATATCTCAGCTCTTTCTCTTATCAATATAATTCTCAAATGTTTTCTTTTCAGAGCCCAAGGTGATGAAAAATAGATTCATTTACTCTATTACTTCTTATAATTGTGGCTCCAAGAATTTTTTTCCCTAATTTTGAAGCCACAAGAAGACTTTATGTGGCTCTAAAACTGCTGTTGGTTTTCATACCACAATACTCAAGGGCATATCTCTCCTTCAGGCTGCTATTGTTTGCAATCTGGAGATAAAGGCACACTTGATAAAACTCTTTTAATGATGTTAATATTAATACTTTGGTGGAATACTTTATCCTCTAGTAATAGCTTTAAAGAGTTTGTTGAGATTTTGTCATCTCATACATTTTAATAGAAAATTAGGTTTGTGATTAACAAGAAAAATATATCTACCTGTTACTTTATTTTACTTACAGTGTCATATAACGGCTGCCAGTGGAATAATGTATACCTTGCACCATATGTAGCTCAGCACTCGTGATGAATACTTGATGCTTCAGACAGAAAGCAAGGTGCAAAGTAGTTATTGGCATTAGCATAGGCCACGCTGTTCGTGCCAGTCCCTTGGGAAGCTCTGCATGGAGGTAACCTGCTCTGGGGGCAGGGTGTGAAGCACTTCTGTCTGAAGGAGGGAAAGCTCCCAATCTCATAGGTAACCCAGCTGCTCTGATAGTCCCTTTGCAGAGAGAAGGTCATTTTCTTATCTGTAAGCCAGCAGCTCTGTGTAGGCTCTGGAGCTAAGCCAGGAACTCGTCGTTTGTCCCTCTCTGCTCCTTTGGAAAGTTTTTATGCTCGAGGAAGTAGGAACAGCAGCTTGAGAGCACTTAACTGCAGGGCCGTGGTGAGGAGGGCAGAGGAGTCCCCGGCTGTGGGGGGCTTTGTCAGCTGGAAACACTGCCGGTAACTGTGTGTGATTGCAGTTGCTGAAGCCGTGCAGTGCCTGCATGGAAGGAAGCTCAGGTTAGTCCCAGGGCAGGGAGCTCCCATGCTGGCTTTAGCTCCTGAGGAGCTTAAGCTGCAGAGTGTGTGGCACAGCATGACATCTGGGTCATTGCAGTGGGGTCTGCTCTCATCAAGGCCAGGCTAAAGAAATAGTTCAGGGGCTGCTCGGTGCTTAGGGACATACCTTTGCTGATGTTTGTCTAGCAGCCATGGTGCACACCCTGCTGACTCCGTCGGTTCCCATTTCTAACCCATTTTTGCCATATTTTTCATGGATCTCCTGCGTGTCAGCCAAACCAGCCATCTGGTGGACTTCAGGCTCAGGTAGTCACAGTTGCATTTCACTATATCACCTGCTTGGAAATAGAAATATTGATGATATTAGCTATTGAATCTACATCCAGGTCTCCAGAAAGTCCACAAGCAAGTTAAAGTGAAGGCTTCATTTAAAGCACTTAAGTCCCAACATGAGAAGTCCTCCAATGGGCTGTAGCACTGCTCACTAACAGGGTTTCGTAAGAAAGATGGAAGCAGACCCGCCTAAGGGAAAACTTATTGGTACTAAGTCAGTGGTATTCAGTGCTACGGCTACATAACAGGAGGGAGGCAGCATTTGCCAAATAGGCCAGATATACTCGCATGCAGGAGAGTAGGGGACCAACCTCCAGTCCCCTTGGCGGAGGGCAGAGCTGCTCTGCCTGGCATAGGACTACATCACAGCAATGTGAGCGATACCACTATCCTTGCACGGGTCAATCGCTTCAGATGCTATTGCATTCCCAGCTGCATAATTTATTGTGGCTGCCACGTGAGGGCCAGTGAAGACAGCCAGAATGAAGTGCTGTGCCAGTAACAGCCTTGGTAAATTAAGTAGTGATGGGCCTGAGCAGTAAGATATTGATATGGATCTGAATTTTGAACAGCTCGAGTTCAAGGGAGCTGGGGTCCTGGTTTTGGGCTCTGTCCCATTTAGAATTACAGCAAATGAACCCATCACCATTTTGAACCCAATGTTTCACACTGTGATAGTGGCTGTGGGAACACTTGATCAGCTGCTGTCAGTCAGAGCAATAAATTGGCCAGCTTTGTGTCAGCTGATGAAAATGCTGCAGGAAAAAGTGCAGGCTTTAAATGTCCTTTGGTCTTTTTACTCTCAGGCCAAAAAACAAAAGATCTTGGTAACAGTATAAATAAGAACGAATTCCCCAGATCCCCCTCTCTTTCAAGCTGGTAAAACAATCATCTTCTCTTCTTGCAATGCTCATCAGAGCTCAATTCTTTGTGTTGCAGCCAAGTATAGCAAAGCCACTGCAAATCAGGGAAAATAAACATTCTCTTCTTGCTTGTCATTTGAGGTTATCTTAACCTGATTCTAGATGAATGCCACTTTGCAGGGCCTCATTACACAGTCCAACAATTTCTTCACCTGAAGGAACTTGCCTCCTCCTGAAAAACTTCTCAGAAAGGAAGAAGTTTTCATCCCTCACGTATGGAAGGATTTTAATCTTGATACTAATGTGCAGGATTCATGCTTCATAATGAGCTTCCACCATGAATCTGGATAGGCCTTTAAACCTGTTAGGGCTGGTGTCATGTGTTGATGAATGATAATCCTACTTGGAGTTCCCTAAAAAGACCTAACGAGTGTTGGGCAAACCAGTAGGACTGACTGTGCTGGTAGTTCAGCACGCTCTGTCTGTATCAGTCTTTGTTTGAGCTGTTCTGAGTGCATCTTTTTATCTCCCAGGTACATTTTTCAGTGCATAAATTCCATGTGACACTTAAGTGGTATGTTCAGCCTGAGAATTAAGCTTCATTGCAAAATTCCAAATTTTTTTGTTACCTTGCAGGAGCTGCAGAGAAACTCTGCCAGGGAATGTAGCACGGTAGGAAATCTTCAACTTGCATTAAGAAAATATGATATAAACTACATGGTAGCCTTCTTTTGTTTAGTGAGGAGCTGGACTATTATTTTCACTCAGCTTGGCAATCAAGTATTAAGGGTCTCCTTGACACATGTTAGATGTCCTATAGCTATGTGTATACGTGCAAGAAATATAGAGCTAGCAAAAATGAGTGATTTCTTGACAAATACCCAGTATTCATGACACCAACCTTTTGCTTTCTCTTTCTGCTGCCCCAGGATTAATTAATACTATTTTCTAGAACTCTATGGATAGGGAAACTATTATTCAGTTCATTTAAAGTTTTTATCTTGCTATTCTAGATGTAATTGTTATTCCTGGGATTTTCTCTTTCATTCATTTTTTCTTCCAATTTCTCTTCCAGATAGTTCGCATTGCCCAGTGTAACCTTGCTATCAAAGATAATGGACTTTCTGAAAGACTCTTTAAGTCTCTTCTTCTATGAATAATCCTAATTGCCTAAACAGCCCATATGGCTTCCACGAGATTACTTGTTTAACTAATGGTTTCTCTGTCTTGACTTACTGTCTCTTTCAATCCATCTGGTAATCTAAGGTTACAGTTGGTCACAAATACTTTGTTAAGTTGTTCTTGCAGTTCAAAAGGAAAAAAAAAAATCACTGAATAAACTTTTCTTCTTTGTTCACCTTGAAAGGCTATCACTCTTTGACAATTGAAATTTCTCATGAAAAGCTTGAACAAAATTTTGAAGTATTTTCTTCTTCTCAGCTCTTCTGACTAATGTTTTTAAACTCCATTTTCCCTAGTATAAATCTACTGGACTTACCTAATGCATATGCATGGCAGTGAGTCTGAAAATATCAGGCTACGAATACAATTTAGTAAACAAGTTTATTCTGAGGAGGGTATTTCTGTCTTGACAGTACCATCATGTATTGTGGTCCTTCACTGTCCTACAGTGCCTTTTAAGCAGTTGCCTTTTTCCAGTCTCAGGAGAACTTTTCAAGTGTGACGAGGTGATAATCTATAATAGGATTTCTGCCTACAGAGTACTCACAGGGTTTTGAAGCTAACAACTTTTGCTAAAGATATTAAGCATTCTTGAAGGAAGCATGCCCAAAGAAAGAGTAATCTCAGTTCTGATGTAGAACAATAGATCACTAACTTAAAGGCTAACTGATGAGTGCAGATGTTCAGGGATCATGGCTAATTACATCAAAAGCTGGCAACCACTGGATTCTAAGTACCATATGTTGTTTCTCTAAAATAAGTGATGCCGCTCCTATCCAAGAGCCTGCCGCCACTGTCAAGAAGCTAATAAAAGAGTTTGGGGTCTCAGTGGATCTGCACTGGAGCCAACGATGTAACTTTGAAGCTGCCACTTCACAGATAAAGCCTAATGTTTGTGTGCCCGAGACCTAGACAATAGTGCTCCAGTCTCAAGTGTGAGAGTTGCTGTCCCTTCCTCTTGAGAACAATTTTGCTTGCTAGTATTTGATGGGAAATTTGGTAGGGAAATAGAGTGCCTACGGTAACAGTAAAATGTTACATTATTACAGGTATTCTGCAAATACTTTAACAATCCACCATTTGTTCTGTGGATCATATCGCCAATCAAACCTTGGCAGGCTGTTATCTGTTTATTCCATTATGCCCAAATATTCAGGATATAAGCCTTCCCCCTGCAGCAGGAGGGAGTGGATCGGCTCAGTTGAGCTCTGTACTCTTAGCTGTGCCTGTCTGCAGGCAGGAGTGGCTCCTCTGCGTAGTCTGAAAGGCTCGTACCTGCCTGACTGCGTGGTTGTGGCTGATGTTTCAGCTCAGCCCAATTTTCAGTCGTCTCCGGGACTGAGGTTTCCCCAGGCACAAGAGTGGCTTGTCTCAGCAAGGAGTTAGCCAGGCTGGGCAGGTGAAGAGTCTGAGCTGGAGCATCAAGCTGGCAGGACAGCGTAGGTATGTCCACATTGGCTGAATTCCTTTTTCTTTCAGTGAATCTTGGCATATACCCCTCGAGATGTATGCAAGGAGAGGCCCATGGGTACTAGCTGTGAAGGAAAGAAAATATTCTGCAGTAGTTTTACACTAAATTTTTCAAGTAGCCCAGTCACAACAGTCTGTATTCTGAGAGAACATTTGTGCAAAAAAAATTGCATACTAGGTATAAAACAGTGACCATTTTTATTTTCAGTTGGATGTTCTGCTTATCCATACTTACCAGTTTTGCCTCTTATATCAAAAGCTGATGATAGAAATTAAATACCTGGGAACTATAGTGAAAAAAGCAGAGGAAAAAAAGAGGGAGAGCTGAGGGCTCTGAAGTTTTAGTTCCTAAACACAAGACTTCATCTTCTGTTTCATTACAGTAAATGGCAACTTGACCAGCAATTTGGGGAATACAGCCCTTATGAAACGCAATGTTAAACATCCATTTTTAAAAAGTCTATTCTGTGCAGGTTTTATGATACATTATTTTCTCTGAATTTCAAATGTGTCAGCTGTCTTATGAAGGAAACACCTTATTTGAAATCAATCTAAATGGAGAATAATAAAATGGTGTTTTAGTCAAGACCTGGCACTGAAGAAGTAACTATACTTCAAGTAAGAGGAGCTCTAAAATTGCAACACAGAAAGTTATCATAACAGATACAGTCATGAAGTTTCAATGAAACAACGTGGAATTTAGTACTTAAAAAGGAAAAACCTTTACCTGTTTTAAATTTTGACAGTAATTTCTAGCTCATAACACCTCACATAGTGATTGCCATCAAGAAAATCTTCATTTGGAGTGAGAGATACCTCATCAGGTGTGCTGGAGCACTTGCTACACTTGCATCTTCCTGAACGTGCCTATAACCATGACACTTACTATCCTGCTATTTACTCACATTTAAGATTAAGAAATTATTCATTGTTTAATACAGCTCATAATGCCTCCCCTAGAAAACACCTCCTCTGTGCAAACATACCATGTATTTATTATGGATGAAACTCATTAATAAGTAGTGCAATCAATATTTGAGCTCTCACAAATATCAAATGCTAGAGGTTGCCATTTGGCTGCTATTCGTCTTAATGTCAGGATTTGGAGAACAGGTTGTACTTCAGTGGAGGTATCAATTTCCATAAGTCAGAATCAGAAGTTGTGTCACCTGTTTTGCCATCTATCTACTAAATCTTTCATCTGTCTCTAGCACACATGCAGAGCAGACAAGCCTCAGTCACTCGTTATGGCTGCAATACTTACTGGCTTCACTTTTACAGGAGTAAAAGTGATTCCCCACCACTGTATTTATATCCGAGTTGGGAAGATCTTTTTCAAATGACTCCCCATTCAGTCGTGTTCTACTCAAATTGATTTCATCATTCATAACCATATTCTCATTGCCATCCACACTTCATCATGTGCAAGGCACTTCAGTCTAGTCCAACTCCCAAAAATTTAGAAAAAGTTGAAAATATAAGTAGGACTGATCAAAATTTTTAGTGTAATTCTCTGTATTCTTCTGCTGGCTGTTTTTCTTGCTGTATTTTTCTGCTACGAACTCAGTGCATGGAGACTGCCTTGTACACCCAGACAAATGCGGACCTGATGAACAAGCAGGGCTGTAATGTGAGACGTGAGTGAAGTGAGTATGAGTAACTGACTAAATCTGTAAGAACTGAGAAATGATCACACTGGCTAAGATATTGGCAAGGTGTGAGATTTAGCATAATTAGAAAATGACTGCCTTTAAACCAGCGCAAGCCCTCCCTGAACATGGCTGGAGGTCATAGAGAGAAGCAGCTCTGGGGGGCTTCAAACCATACCTGGCCTTTGCAGGTCACTGCACAGATTTTGGTTCACGACATGTACCCCACACTGTAGGACAAGCATCTCCTGTGCTGAGCAGTCCCCCACCTTCCCCATCCTCTGTCTCTACCTCATCCTGGCAGGAATGCTCGCTGCCATGCTCTGCCACTGTCCCCTGCAAGAACCCATCCTCTGATGGGCTCACCACAAAGACCAGGTACCTCCAAAGACTTCTGCTGCACTGCTTTTTCTGGTGTAACCATGCATGGAAAAACACTCTCCTAAATAAATAAGCTGTATATTTTGCAGAATATTTCCCAAGTACTGCTCTCTTTACTATTGTCAGGACAAGAAATACTGAATTCAATGCAAAATTAATTCAACTGTTTTCCAATGTCTTGCATTTCTCCTGACAAGTCTTTTGACTTTGAGCGGTGTCCTTTTGAGACCCTAAAAGAATCCCTTTTGTAATTTCTTCTTAACCTTTATAATTTCTTTTCTTCAACATGAAATGACACATACTCTGTTCCTTTTTTGTTCTTTATCATTACATAGATTCTTTTTAAATGCCTGTTCTACATCTCTTGTCGTTTCTTTTTTTTCTGAGAGAAGAAAACCTACTGCGCCAAACCTTATTCTACATAAAGCTCGGCTGGAGCCATTCTACTATTTGTTAGGGCTCATCTGCTCAGGTTATTTATTCTATTCAGTTTATGAGCAACGTAATACCTGACCTATTCACAGACAGACATCCAGGCATCAGGCTTCATAGCCTCACTACAAGTAAATACATAATACAGTAAAAACTAAGAATGTAGCAAGATCAAAAGTATAAGCAGAGTTCATAATCTCCAACTGAACTCATTAGTTGTATGAAGACAGATACTCCAAGTCATTACAAGAAAATATATATGCATGCAATTTAATTCTGTTACACAAATATTTTAAAATGTCATTGTGGCACTTTCTAAATTGAAATTTCAGTCTCTTATTTTGGGCCTCTTAAGCAGTAAAATACCTATGTGTTCATATAGGAAACATAGGTACAGATTTCCTGGCTCATGTTCTGCTATAGATCTAGAAACCTTCCCCCCTCCTTATTTCTTCACTTTTTTTTTTCTCTTTGGGTATCTTAGAAGCACATTTGCACAGCAGTCCAATACAGCCTGTGTAAATCAGTGTCACTCCATCCAAACAAGCAGGGCTATACTGATTTACCTTAGCTGAAGCACCAGCTGAAGACGGTCGTAAATTTTGTGGTGGTTTTTGATTTCAGACTTTCCTCCTTTTCCAAGGATATGTGTGATGAGATCTCTCATGGACAAGTGCACTAAGCCTTTCCTTTTGAGAAACTGTGTGGGTTTGTGCTATGTGTAACTCCTAAAGGTGTTTTTAACTGTCCTTGATTGTTCTTCTACCAAGTCAGCAGTTAAGCATAGCCCTGAAGAGACAGGTTTTGTACTCTGAATCTAGTTTTCTGTGCTTCTTTTTTTGAATACTGACATCCTTAATGCATGACACGTTAATCGAATAAATACTACTTCAAGTCGTGCATATCTGAACTTCATTTTTAAGGAAGAATATTCTCCTCTCTTAAGCATCACTGAAAGCTTATACACAGAAAAAAAGAAGTTATCTGCTGAACTGTATCAGCGTCCTCCGATATAGCCATCTTTAAAGCACTCCTTTGGGTAATAGTACTAATTAAATCCTGCAATGCTTATTCAGTCTTCTGTCCATAAAAACTCCCACTGATGGGATCTGAGAGTCCTCTGAAAAGGAGGGCTAACTTTATTTACGTGTATAGATATGGATTCAAATGCCTAACATTACACAGTCTGTTGGAAGATATTGGCCTCCATGCTCAAGGACCACAGAATAAGAGACATCAGAACAGGACGGACAGTCAAATAGGGTCTTTCTCATCCTCCTACCAGTATAGAGATGCACAGTAAACTACAGTGTCTATTACTGGGTAGAATTTCTTTCTTTAAAGGGGAGGAAAAAAAAAAAAAAAGCATTGAAATGATAGAAAAGGAAATCAGTAGTATCTGATTCCACAGCATAGAAGGAATTTGTGGGACATGAGTTCAAGGTAATGCACTATTACAAAAAAACCCTATTTCAGCTATTCATACATAATGCTCTGTTCCAAAACATTTGTAACTGCTCCAGAGAAAAGCTCCACACAATGCCATCAATACCAGAAAAAGTGGTTTGTTGAAACATCATTTTGATGAAAAAAATACAGAAAAATTAACTATGCAGTAAAGTGAGTTGGTCCTATTGTATATGGTGAGTCCTTAAAATTTTATCACAGTGAATGGTACATAACACAATGATGGTTCTTCTATTAGCTGTGGTTTGATACCTAATGCCCTGTCCTGTCCAGAATTCTGTGATTTCAGCAGTGGGATTTTTTTTTCCTTACTGAAGTAGATCTTGTTAGGAGGGGTTTTGTGATCAGCCTGGATCTTACCACGTTTAGGAAGTGAGTCCTATGTTCTCTATTGCTGTTAACATGCCAGGTCATTGTGAATGTGACCTTCTTCAATATGTCTTGGCAATTCCCCTTGACCTTGCCAGACCCTAGCACCTCCGATTTTGAAAGTCTAACAGAAAATCAGTGGAATGTGACTCCTAAGACACAAATTTTTCAAAGCTGCCTGTTTACATTTTGATGATTTGGATTTTTAAGTCCTGAACGTTAAGCATCTAAATCCCTTTGGCCTTGCAAAGCTAAGAGGGCTGAAGAGAAATGAGGATGGTTTCTGTATAGCACTTGGAAGAATATCAGGTAGTTTATTTTTGCCTGCTCATCCAGCTGCTCAGCCATTTACCATCCTAATAAGTCTAAGTAGGCAACCTTCTGTTTCCCTAAGGAGTCTAGATTGCCTGTAGCTATGTGGATTGGTCTCTAATAGACAAAATATCCTATATGCAGAGGAGGTCGTGCTGGTGCATTGACATTTGCTTGGGGAGGGGAATTTGCTATTGCTGTCCATCTCCTCGGCTGTTTTACAGGCCATTTCTGTCCCTTCTGCAAAGGCTGTGAGTCCTGCCTGTTATCCGCCCCATCTCCTGCCGAGGTAAAGCCTCCCCCCTCTCTGGGCTTGCGGGCACTGTCCTGTCCTGGGGTGTGGGAACTCTGCACCCTGACGTGGGATCGGGACTGACACAGCTCAGGCATTGCCCTGGAAAGCTGCTTGGCATGCAGCACGCCTGCTGCACTTGGCAGCCCGGTGTTTCATGGCTAATCAGCATAAGCTGGAGCACAGACAGCACAGTTTAGAGTGGAACTGACCCCCAAATGTCCCTTTTTTGGAAAAAAGCAAGGGTCAGATTAAAGTAGATTTCATAACTGAGGTGGCTAGGCTGGAAGCTCTCTTTAGTCTTGCTCCTGGCTCCAAGTGGTCCCTAGGGTGGCAAAGGCCAGCTGGGAGACTGCCCAAAAAGAAGGGCAAGACTGGCTTTGGACACCTCTGGCAGCTGGCCCCCATGCCCACGCCACCCTTGTCCACAGCCACTCTGGGCTAGCGAGTCCACAGAATAACCACGCTCACCCCTCAGCCTGCCACAGCTTCATCTCTGGGGACAGCAGACGTTTATCTGATGTCAGCTGTGTCAGTTTGACATTAATATCTCCAGCAATTAGCGCTTTTACGGATCAGTCATGAACTGCAGTTTTAAACTGATTTTAGCAACCACAGCACACTGCCACTAGGCAATGAAAGCAAGTTTTTCAACAGCAATGTTGTAATGAATAGGAAAGAGAAACAGACTGTACCTGCTGTACCTGCTGCTGGGTACTTTGTATCATGTTTTAAGGAAAACGAGTTTTGTTGCATTTTTTCTCCCCCTTTTTTTTTTCTCCTTCTTAGAAGCAGATCAATTTTTCTGGCTGGACACAACACAGGAGAGAAATTCTCAGGCCTGTAATTCCCTCAGATTGCAAAGCAATTACGGGTTTCTGTGGATTAGGATAAATAACCTCTCTGAACTATGGTGTTGTTACATACAAAACCAAAGCATATCCTACAGCAATCTCCACTGTGCTTTGGTATAGCTTGAACCTGCCAAAGACTAACTCGATATATGGCTTTCTCATAAGCTTAGCAATAAGTAGGCATATTCATGAAATTTCCAAACTACTGAAGCAATGCTTGCTCTGCCTCACTTTTAAGGCACAAGGAAGCTCAGTGACAGTGATTCTTCCTGTGAGGGGGTCCGAGGAGACACTGTTTTAACGTGATATTTTGTTCTCATGAGCGCTCAGAGGGACACGGACCTGTGTCTGGAAGTGGCAGGACTCAGGCAAGAGCAAAGCAAGAGGACATGAAGAATTCTTTTTCCCAATGAAGTTTTGAAGGAATTATAGGAAAACAAAAACCAGTCTCAGTATTTTCTGGAAGATGCCAGGATATGTGATTGACTGAAGGTCTGCTTGGATCTTAGTGATGCGTGGGTAGCCAGATGTCACACCCTCAATTCTTCTTTACCCGTGTGTCTACCGTGACATTACTTTTATTCCCTGGCTCAGAAAGAGACGTACCAGTATCCCCTTTCAGGCTTTTGGAGCATCTCGGTGGTAGGTGTAGGAGAAAGATCCCATGTTTCAATAGTCTTCAGGGGCTCCTGACCTCCAGATGCTGAAATAAGGAAGTGGGAGAGTTGAAGAGGGCAGCAGGATGCCCCTTAATGTGCAGTTTTTCTCTCACGATCAGGCTTCAGCCTAGGGCTGGGGCTGCTGGGGTGGTGGGAATCCCACTGCTGGACCAGGGTTCTTCCTCTGAGCCCTCGTCCACTTACCACCATTAAAGAAACCACAGTCTTTTAAATGAGACATGAGTTAGCCATTACTTTCTGGTTATGTTCCAAATGAGTAATCATATTTTACACAAGTTGCACCCTCTTCAGGGAGAGTTTTTGATCTATAGTTAAGATACTCACTATTAATAATGGAGACCTATGCAGAGGTAGGTGATAGCTCATTAACATTCTTCCCAGGACCTTCTATGTTTAGATGTTGTGTTGATAATGCTGTCTTCTGGTACAAGTGCTCAGAAATAAAACTCTAACATAATCGGCAAATTAGCTGCAGAATAATAAGCTTCATTACAGCTAGCCAGCTACTCCAGCCTTCTGCTTTTATCAATGAATTAAAAGCTCTTCATCTGCAGTTATTACTGTAACATGACACGGCAGCAATGCTGAACAGTTGAGGAGGTGATTTTGCAGCGATAAGCATGGTCCCCCACAGACTCTGTGGTTCTGTAGCATGCATCCCTAGCCATAGGATTGTTCTCCATAATCAAAGATTTCATTTAAAAATAAAAACGCATTACATCCAGCGTGCCTGTAAAGGCAGCTTTTAAAATAGTCCTTCAGTGTAGGACAACGTCAGGATGTCAGTCCGAGTCCGCAGGCAGGCAGGAGATTATCAAGTCTAATTCAGTCGCTGCAGTCCTCCATGTATATTGTGCAGGGGACAACGAGAAAGTGCTCAGGTCCCTGCACAGAGAGTAACCATAGTAGTTAATGTTTAGAGAAACCCTAATTTCTCTTTGGACTTCTGGATTTCACAGTGGCTCTTTGTGGAGCGCAGGGTCTTCACTGTTGTTGGTGTCCTTTTGTGAGGTATTTGTATTTGTCCCAGGTAAAAACTGTAACTTTCAATCCTCCTCCTTTCCGAGATTTAGAGAGCTTTATGATGAAGCTTTCCTTCCCTGATGGATTTCCCATGACGTTTGCGAGAATCCTATCTGGCTTTTTAGGATTGGTATGACTAAGCAAATGAAAAACAGCTTGAAAAAGATTTTGAAAAATAATTTAAAAGTAGTTGTCAGCTCAAAATCTGATTGGAAAGTCCTACTGATTTCAGCAAAGTTACCTTGGGCTTACATCTCCCAGTTACCTAACTACAACTTTGCTCATTTTGAAAGGGATCGTTTCACTCCCTGGCTTTGGCAATAACAAAAACCTTTCTTTTCCAGCTGGAAAGTCCTTCGAATGGTCACCAGACACAAGGACACAAGGGCCCTATGGGAGCGCTGGCAGAATTAATATCTTAGGTGCTTGATATCCAGGCCTGAGAAACTCTATTTGAAGCATGAAGACTGGAGAAATTTCTACTACATTCCTCCTATAGAAAGTTCTCCTGCATTTCGCTTGCTCTGGGCAACGGAAGCAGCGACATGGCGTTTTGCTGGGTCTTCTTAAGGTTTGGAAGGGCTGTAAGAAGTAGGTGGAGAAGGTAAGCCCAGAAGATAACAAGAGAGAGGTTTTATGCTGAGGCTGGACCCTCTCCCAACCAAAACTTTTCTCAGTTTAAAAAAAAATAATTGCTAAGGAGCGTAATAGCACACTAAGCAAACGGGAATACAAACTCTTTTTCTGAGGAGGAATTTATCTTAAAAACCTCATTCTCCCACGCTATCTCCAATAAATCTAGTAACAATATTTTTGTTAGTCTTCTCCTCCTTCTTTCCTAAAATCTTCTGAAATTGTTCCTGCGTGGTACATTAGCTGAGGCACTGGAAACAGCCTGTATTAGCTAAGTACAACTTAATACTCCCTGCTGGCACAAATCAAGGGTTGACATGAAGGTGTGAATGAATATCCAGCAGATGCTCTTCAGGCTGCATTACGGTTCAGGAAAAGTTGTATGTACTCATATGTTACACATTAAAACTGTGGCAAAGCCATCTCTTCAACATCTAGGAAGTCCTTCTTCCTTTTTGGAAGTTTCTAGCCTTTAAGCTTCTTTCTGCAAGGATAAGCATATGCATTGAGTGCACCCTATGGAGTCAAGAACTTGGAAGATTTTGACAAAGGCCCTAAATCTTTTTTCAAATGAAAAACCTGAAAGCAATCTCAGCCTGAGTCTCGGTGGCTTTTTTATGCTTTAGACACGACTGCGGAGTTCAGTATCTGGAAAAGAATAGATGTTGTGGGTTTTTTCCCTGAAAATTATATTTCTGAAATAAATGCTTTTGCCAAATTTGATTTTGTGTGTGTGAGAAAAGCATCATTTTCCAATGAAAAAGTTCAGCTGCTGTGCAATAATGCTCAAAGAAAATATTTTTTTGAGTTTGCATGACTTTTTTGTGCATGTATTTTGAAATACCAGTTCAAAATGAAATGCAATTTTGAATTTCTTCCTGACTTGCCATGGGAAAACAACATCTTTCTAATAAAACAATAGTTTTTCCACTGATATTTTTTTTCATAAGAAAATGTATGGGGGTATTATTGTGTTTTGTTTTGTTTTAATCAGCTTTAATAATGATTAATACCAGACATCACTTTATATCGAGCCTTTTTTGGCATATGCCACACATAGCCCATATATTATATGTTGGCTCCAAAAACAACCGGCCCAATCCAGGTAACATTAGCCTTTGCAGGTGCTGACGGAAGGTAGGACAGGAAACGTTCTGCTCCTCAGACAACTCAGCTGCTCATTGCCAAGGAACTGGTGCAGAGGGAGCCTGGCATAGCCAACTAGCCAAACTTCTCATCTGAATCAGTAACACTGCTGACATGCCAGCATTTGTGGGCTTCCAGGCTTTTGGTGGCCTTTGTGGTCACTGACATCCTGTGCTGGACAAAGGCCAGCTATTTTCATCTGGGCCAGGGCAACAGTTTTCCAAAGGATGGTCCATCCAAGAGCCAGTTAATATCTATTGTATTAACTCCTTCAAGTAATTTTTATTCAGCTCTACTGGGGCTGAGTGTTGGTTTGATTTCTGTTGCACATTCGTCTCTGTGTAAAGATGAGGCAGGACTATTTCTGCGCCAAGGAGAGGCCCATCGTTGCAGGAGACAAGAGAACAAACATTCTCACAGTATAATCAATCTTATAGAGCAGATGGATACAGTAATTAGAGCAAAAACAATTTTGCCAAGAATATTAACATTTCAACAGTTTATCAGAAAGGGGGTGTTGACACCGGTCAATAATTTTCTGATTATTGCAAAAACATCTTAAGTTGTTGACTATTTTGTGCAAAATAGGACAGACTAATTTTGGCCTCCTGACCTTGTTTACAGCAATGGGAGGTAGCATTGTCACCAAAATCTTTTTTAAAAAAACAAACAAACAAACATGTGTTTTTCCATGATGTGAAGGTATCGTAGGCCATAAAGATGTATGTGGTTTCCAAAGAGCATATTTATTTATATTTTACTCAGTCTCATGATACTTGGGTGCACGTTGCAAAAAATTAAAAAACTGTTGCCAACAGTTAGCACAAGTCAAGCCTACCCATTCCTCCCCCTCTTCCCATGCGTGGATGAAATAAACATCATGCTTATGAGACCAAAAGAAAGAATAATAATAAAAAATAACTTAGAAGAATCCACGTCCATCAAAGTTTAAAACACTCCCTTCATTGGGGAGGAAATAGCTTCTATTTGGTTTCTACCAGATGAGTGAAAAACTGGCAAATCTTTGTGATATATGGGAGGAAATACTGAAATAAAATATGTATAGATGGGGGATGGGACATTTTTGCTGCCCTCAGTGTATATTTCAGTCATCTATTTGTCTTTCATTTCATTTTTTCCCTGCTTTTTCTATTGTTTTTTCCATTTTTTTTTCTGTTCTTTCTATTCACTGCATCAGTGGACAAGGGTAGAGCTACAGGTATCATCTGTATGGTCTTCTGCAAGGCCTTCGACACGGTTCCCCACAACATCCTTCTCTCTGAGTTGGAGAGATACAGATTTGATGGGTGGACTCTTCAGTGGATAAGGAACTGGATGGATGGTCGCATCCAGAGGGTGGCTGTGGAAGAGTGCCTGAAGGAAAGAGGGCATGACCTGATCTCAGTGAGCAACCCAGGCCCATGCAGACAGTCACTACAAATATGCCTGGATTGTCATGGTAGCTGTGGGCTGGGCCAGAGGATCTGGTGGTGGCCTGATTTCCAACTTTGAGCAGCTGGTGAGAGGAGTGTGGAAACCTGAAACCAATTAGCTACTGAAGATGTTCTACCAAATAAAGGAGAACGACCATACTCACATTAGAGAGGGTGTTGTTACTCTGCATCCAATCCTGCTCCAACAGGTGGTGGTCAATGGCTTGATGTCCAGGTGGAGAGGGGTGACAAGTGGTGTCCCTCAGGGATTGGTACTGGGACTGGTGCTGCTCAACATCTTCATCAGTGACACGACAGTGGGATCAAGTGCACCCTCAGCAAGTTTGCCGATGACACTAAGCTGAGTGGTGTGGTCAATGTGCCAGAGGGATGGGATGTCATCCAGAGAGACCTGGACAAGCTAGAGAGGTGGGTCTGAGCAAACCTCATGAAGTTCAACAAGGCCAAGTGCAAGGTCCTACACTTGGGTCAGGACAATCCTCGTTATCAATACAGGTTGGGGAATGATGTGATACAGAGCAGCCCTGCGGAAAAGGACTTGGGGGTACTTGTGGATGAAAAACTGGACATAAGCCAAAAATGTGTCCTTGCAGCCCAGAAGGCCAGTTACATCCTGGGCTGCATCAAAAGAACCGTGGCAGCAGATCCAGAGAGGTGATTCTCCCCCTCTACTCTGCTCTGGTGAGACCCCACCTGGAGCACCGTGTCCACCTCTGGAGCCCTCAGCACAAGAAGGACACGGACCTGTTGGGGCCGGTCCAGAGGAGGGCTACAAAGATGATCAGGGGGCTGGAGCACCTCTCCTGTGGAGACAGGCTGAGAGAGTTGGGGTTGTTCAGCCTGGAGAACAGAAGGTTCCGGGGAGAGCTTATAGCAGCTTTCCAGTACCTGGAGGGGGCCTACAGGAAAGCTGGAGAGGGGCTGTTTGCAAGGGCATGTAGCAATAGGACGAGGTGCAATGGTTTTAAACTACAGCAGGGTAGGTTTAGATTAGACATTAGGAAGAAGTTCTTTACAATGAGGGTGGTGAGACACTGGCACAGGTTGCCCAGAGAGGTGGTGGAGGTCCAATCCCTGGAGCCATTCAAGGCCAGGTTTGATGAGGCCCTGAGCAACCTGATCTAGTTAAAGATGTCCCTGCTTACTGCAGGGGGGTTGGGCTAGATGACCTTTACAGGTCCCTTTCAACCCAGCACATCCTATGATTCTATGATTCACACGTCTCCCCTATGCTGTTCCCCACTTGTCTCTGACGTTCTTCTCCTGGCGCACCTTCACTGGTTGGCCATTAGCACGCTCTTATACAGCCCCAGAGGACTGGGACATTAGGCTGTATTGAAGGACCCTCTCATCTGCCTGCTGGAAGGGATCCCTCCACAGGGCAGCAGGGTGCAGGTCATGCAGCTGGATTTGAACATTTGGTAGAAGTCATCACAAACCTCCTGAAAGAATTTCCTGCCCCTATAGCCAGTCCTATACCTTACATTCAGGTGTTGTGAAAGGACTGGGAGTGCAGATACTGAATTCACTTTCTGTCTTGCTTTCCGTTGAGGAATCACATAAGTCAGGCTCTGGCAGAGCCCAGGAAGGAGAAATCAACAGAAGAAGGGAATTTCCTTGATGTCAGGAATGCTCTCCAGCCTACCTGCCAGACTCCAGTGCTGAAGAAGTGGATAAAAGACCACATGGCCAGACAGCAAACTCCAGTTACAGCTGCTCATCTTGCATGTTGGAAACAACTTCTTAGTAGCAGCAGGAACACTTCACAGCTATAACTTCAGAGCCCTCAACTATGGCGATACAGACGGTTTGATACTGATGAGCAGTGCGTGCAGCAAAACCAAGGAGGTTTGTGGGAGCAGGGCCTTAAATCAAATTTGTTTAGGCCCAGTCTCACTGCCAGGGGAGTATAAGGCCAATTCCTACCGTAAGTCAGAGCAGCACAAAGACTGTTTCAAGTTTTGCTTGATGGCCCATGACCTCTGCAGGGCCACAGCAGAACAGGCGGCTAAGCCAATGTGTGGGCCACGCACTTTTTTTGCCCAAACACGATTTTATTGTTGGGAAGTGAGGTGAAGAAATACAGTCCAGTGGCCATGCATATATCTTGGAAAGGGTGAAGTTTGGTATCAAATTGCTTTGTCCTCCTCAGTAGAATAGCTATTTATGCCATGTGGCATGTTTGCTGCATTGTTTTCCTTCTTGATGCTATTCCAATGGCTTTCATGAAGCTGTGTCCCAAGGCAGCCAGTGGGGTTCAGGAAGCAGGTTTGAAACAACTTGCCATAGATCCTTGCTCAAGAGATGTTGGGAGCCAGGAGCTGTAGGATCCTTAGCCTGATACTGCTCCAGGCATCTTTGGGTTGTAGGCCCTAGTGCCTCTTTAACAACAAGCTGAGGTGTGAAAAGTGACAGGCAGAAAACGTTCCTGTTATATCTTGTGCCTCTTACTCACTTGCTGGCTGGGTGCAAGATAGAGCTACCCCAGGCTGCTCTACATCATGACCACACCGGGTGGGAGCTGGCTGTGGCATTTCACCTCAGAAGCAGTGAGTTAAGCCGTTATATTATGACATCTAGAAAGCAAGTATTTTTTCCTCTTGCCCTAGCAAAGTAGCCAGAGCCCACCAGGAGAGCAGCTCAGCAGCTGCAGTAGGAAAGGGGCAGCTGCTACTCAGAGCTCTTGCAGCTGCTTCATGCTGGACCCGGCGGGTTAAAATTCTGGACTTAAAAGTCCTTGTGAGAATAATTGTCCCATCTACTAGCTGTCTGGCAGTGGCTGTGATCAACAGCTGACGTATTGATTAAACAGGGGAGACAACAGGTAAGCAGACAGACTTGTATTTACAAAAAAATAAGATCACGTGAAATTGAAGATAAATGGCTGGAAATCTGCCCCTTTGCATATTTAAAGGTCAGGAGCGTGGATCAGAGATCAAGTACTGCAGGAAGTGGCAGGGGAATAAATGCCCTGAAGGGCCTGAAGCAGCCTGGGTTTTGGCCTTCAAAGTTTGTGCGAAGCATCTCCCAAAAGGAGGTGGAAAGGAGGAGGGCAGTCTGAAGCCAAGCCCTAGGGCAGACGGTGGCAGATGCTGCACGCTGGAGCAGTGCTCCACGGGACACAATGCCAGCCCGAGGGTCTGCCTGCACAGGAATGATACATTGGATTAGGCTATTCACCCTGGCTTCAGGAATGAGCTGTATCAAACGTGAAATGCAATCACATTGCTTTGATCTGCTTTCCCACGGTGCTTTTTTTGTCCAAGAGTGTGCTTGCAAGCGGTGCTGTGCTCATGTGCCACGCGGCGCCCCGGGGAGGTACCCCCCGCTGCAGCGACTGCCCCTCTGCTCCTGGCTCCCCAGAGCTTGCTGCACAAAGCCCAGTAACAACTGGAAGAGGCCTGGGATCAAACCAGTACATTCCTGTGATTCTTCTCCCAGCCATCCCATAACGCACCCTAAAAAGCTTGGGAGCGATGTCTCCTGCAAGGATGATGCTAACATATACACCTGGGGTTTTTTCCAATCATCATGGAAGGCTTCACTTATCTTTCCCCGGTGTGAGCCCTCCCAGTGGGCTTTTGAAGAACAGAAAGGACCAGGTCAGCTAAACCTGAATGGAAGTGGGACGTGCACAGGGGAGGCTGAAAGAAAGGTGGTACCACATGATCAAAAAATGGCCCAGTTTTGCAGGTGAACAGGGTCAAAGAAGCCTTACTTTTACTCTTGCTTCAGTTAGAGCATAGTTGTGAATAGTGACTGCACTGGTACCATGGTAATGACCAAAATGATTTGGGTATAAATTTCTATGCTGGCATGAGTGGGAGGGAATGTTTTGTAAATAGGAGGTGACTTACTCCTCAATAAAATTATTCAGATCAGTTGTTTTAAAGTCTGAATATGAACAAGATAGGCAACAAAGCACACCAACATGATGAAGAACACAGTGCAGATTTCAGCCCACTTAAATTTGTCTCACTTGTGACTATGGAGGACTCAGCCATGTCCCTGTCTGGATGCTGGACACCGTCTACACGGATACCATCACTGGGTCACAGAAAAAACCAGTATAGTGTAATCTTTACATGTTGTCCATCACTACAGAGTGGAAAGCAGTCCTTGGCCTCTTTAAAAGAAGGTCAGATCAACTTTTTGCTTTCACAAATTCTTTGAACTCTTTTTTTAAGCCATTTGTGCTTTTGGTATGAAGGGGTGTGTATGGCAACGAGTTCTGCAGTTAAGCATACAGGAAACTGCTCCCTTTTTCTTTTTTTTTTTTTTTTTTTGTAGTCCTGCTAGCTGATAATTTCAAACATCAACTCTAGTTGTGCTAAAAGTAATTTTGAATTTTCTTTCTGCATTCACCTTCCATGAACCGTTTAGGATTTTGCAGGTATTTGCTAAAGAAGCAATCTGCCACTACCTTTTTGCAAGCCTTCTCTATTTAATCTTTCCTCTGAAACAACTCCATAACTGTTCATTCTTCCTGCATTTTTGCAGGACATCCACTCTGTGAACCACAAGTGCTCCTCACATAGTTTTTCCCGGTGGCTAACTCAGACCTCCTTCGATTTAAACTAGCCTTGCCATTCTCCAGTCACCTCTAGGCACGGCTGTCCCCAATAAGTTTTTATCTAGATACATCTTCTCACCTTTCCTCCTTTTCTGTCTCCTCCAGTCTCTCAGCTGATATTAAATCCTTATTAGGCTGGGATATAGCATTTTGCCTACTAAGGCAAGCCAACACCACCACCTGTACTTACTCCCAGTCCAAGCTGTCATGCTGGTAATGATAAAGGACCGCTTTTCCCACACTTTTGAAAGGACATCCTTGTCTACCTTTCCCTGAAATGGTTTGCTCTAAGGTAAGTTTTTTCTAAATTGCTTTCCACAGGTAAAAATACTGACTGCAGATGAAGAACTGCATTTAGGTTGATGATGGGAGAGTAGAGTTAAGCCATTTTGGGGCACGCTACATGCAGAGGAGCCCCCTCGAGACATGGTAAGAAAGGAAGCACAGGTACCTGCAGTGCTGCTAGTTATCAGGATGTGATTGATAGCATCCTAGTGTCCTGCTTTAATGCGGATGTGGAAAGGCAACAACATCTGTAAGGCTGGTCCTACAAAGGCCCTTTATTTTGTAATGTAAATAACAAAACAGAGTGCTCTTTGCTTTAAATTCTGTTCTGGGAAAAATTCCCCTGCAAAGTTAGTAGGACTCTGCATGAATTTTTCTGGCCCTAGCAATTTCAAATCACTGATGCTTTAAGGTGACTATAGCAGTATGAAATCTGTCTCTGAAGCCTCTGGGGAAAGTTATTTGCCCCAAAACTTCAGAACTGTGGGTGCTTACACAGCTCTGTGTGCCTACAAAGGTGATGTTTTTTCTATTCTCTTGCATCCTGATAAACATCTGGGCCATGGAACACATTTGATTTATTTTTAACTCCTGTGGATCATCTGGTCCAAGGAGGAGCTGGGCTGTAGGAGACAGCTCAGAAAAGTGGGCTTGAGGCTGCAAACATGCTGCTTGTGGTTGGATGTGATCCTGGAGGAAAATGGGAGGTTTTTTACAGCCTTGGTGTCGCTTTAGCATATTGTGTGGGTAAGCAAGTAATCTGAAAAGAGAGTCCTAACTGCCTCTGCCATGGTAGCTGTCAGCCTGCAGCTGACAAAAAGAATCCTACATGTCCTACACACAGGGACAGTACCAGAGGACAAACTCTTAGGGGATCTCTTTTGCTACAGACAGCTGAGGAAGCCTTTGCAGTGAAGTCCTACTCAGCTGCCAAGGCAAATCCATGGCTGGAGACCACTGTACATTTCAGGTCAGGAACATTTTCTATAGAGTCTTGGCAGAACCTTGAAGTATTTCTGGTTATCACTGTAGCACGGCTTGCAAAAGGAGCCTGTTCCGCCATGCGAGGGTAGCTATTGTGACTTCACTGATACTCCCACCTTTCTCCAGCAGCTTCCTTTTTCCTTTTCCTGCTCCCCACTGGGATGTGTGTCCCCTTGCCCCCTCTACGGCATCAGCTCAGAAACTACTTGCCTGCTGGAGGGGTTGCTCCAGATGGCACTCTCTTTCCAAAGCAGGTGACCTATTCTAGCAACTCTGCAGGGCTCAGTGCATGAATGGTGATGATAAAGGCTTGGTAATATCAGATATATACAGACCTTGCTGCCTCATACTGAATTGTGGCACATATACCCAGAGTACTGGCATGTAACCAGGACAGATGACATTTGGGCAAGATGACCCGGCGCATGAAGGGTTCTCGGGGCTGGGCCACTGCGAGACAATGCGGCGTGGGACAGTGGGAGGACAGCCAGCGGTGGAGTGGTCGGGAAGGCTCCCGAATGAACCTGAAAGCAAACAAACTCACTGCCAAGTAGCCAAGTATTGCTACTCCTGCTCCAAGGAGGAGTGCAGTTTGAGTTATTAGCTCATTTGTTGTAGTAAAAGACTGTGTGGACACAAGGCACTGTGAGGAGAGCAAACTAAAATTACATCTGTGTGCAAAAAAGGGCCTGGGAGAGTATTTATATCCCTGCTTTGCTATGGGACTGTTATTCAAATCACAATATAAATCATTATGTAAAAATCAAAATACCTTTTGTCTCTGCAACGTACCTGCCATCAAAGCACAAGTTCAGGAAGTTAAGCAGGCTTGCTAATACTCGATGCTCAAGTAGATCTTCTGTGGTATCTAATTTATACTGCTCTTAACATAAGGGGCATTTGCTTTGTCAAATGAATTTAGCAATGTTTGGTGCTTTCCCAGCACACAACCAAAGTACCGACTCAGTAAATCGCTGAAACAAAACCACTGGTTTGGGGAAACCTTCCCTTCTTTCTCTGTGGCACCTTCCCAACTTAAAGAAAAAAAATAATTTACTTTAAAACCTGGACATTTTTTTCTGTGTCATCTGACCAATTTAAAGTAGCTATACAAAACACAAATCCAAATCCTGTGGTTTCGGGTAGGGAGTCTTCATAGTGCTAAGCGACCTTTGTATGTGTGACTGGGGCTTGAGACTCTCCCCAAGCCATGGACTTCTTGGAATCTAGGGCCTCTTCGGTTTTCTTTCAGGCTTGAAAAACACACACTGGGGACTCCAGCATATACACATAAATCTTGTCAGTTAAATATAGATTAATGGGAATCAGCAGGGAGTAAAAATACTCCACTTTTTATGGTAAACACCATAAAACATGGTGAATACGTCAGTTTTATAGCAAAACCGAAGTCCTGCCATCCCCACCCAGCACAATTCCCTCTTTTTTAGGCATTTTGCTTTCTTTGCAGCCTAAATTTTATTCCTTGTTAGCAATATTCTTTCTTCGTACTTCCCTAAGTACGTATGAAACACTAATTTCATACACTCTCAGAGTGAAGTCCTACTCAGGGAGTTTTACTAACAACTTCCTATAGTGTTTTGATGTCTCAACTTATGTTCTTTGTTACAGAAGTCCAGTCTGATTTCTTAATCTTTGCAGAAAGGGAAAAAGTTTTGGGTTTGGGATTGTTGGGTTTTTTTTGTTTTTGTTTTAATGTAGGATTATGCCAGATGATGAGAAAAAGGAAGAGAAAAGCACATAAGGTAATTTTCTAGGTAGTCTAATTGGTCCATGAGTCAAGGTGGAATATGCTTGAAGTACCTTAACTCCTAACAGTATAAATCTCTCACATCCACATGAAGTTGAGATCCTTAATACCCGTATCACTTTTGAAAGTGCTGCTAAGGATTTAACAAAAAGGCTTTTGGTCATTTAGGCCAAGTTAAAAGACTGGACTCACAGCCCACCCACTGGGACACAAAAATGCCCTGACTCAAACCTCTGTGCAGGTAATATGCGACTGCAGAGGTTGAACTACTTGGAAGATAACCTCAGCTAGGCTAGGAAAAAGAAAAATGAAAATAATGGAAAAGAAACAGCTATAATAACCATCTGCAAGCACACGTGACCTCTACTTCAGCACCTGTAAAACTTAAAAGGATAAAAGAAAAGGAAATTGCTTTCAAAATAGCAAAGCCAATTTTATAAACATTTCCTCTTATGCTTTTACAGGGTGTTGGACTTTTTGCCCTGTTGCTGGTATTAGGTGTGCTGCACGTATTAGCTTTTAGTATGAAGAGAGGTGTATTCCAGGAAAGTCTTTCCTTCATTTGCCTTCCTACCCTACATATGCACACTCATTAGTTTAAAAGTTTTGGTGTTTTTTAAGTGGTCCTATTGTAATGGTCACTTGGCACCTCAGGCAGCCCAAGGGTGCCAGTGGCATTGTCCTGAACATCAGACCAGCTCGCTTTGCCGGGGCTACATTTCACCCTGTCCCAGGGCTGTGAACAGGGTTCTGTTCCCGCTCCAAGCGTCTGTGTGGCTGTACAAAGCAATGATCCCATTTGAAACTGGTGAAAAAATCCAACAGGAACCACAGTGGCTTCCCTGTACTAAGCTTAGTTTTTGCCCTTTTGCAACCAGCACAGCTTTAGGCTTTCAATAGGTTATAGCTACTACAAGTCCCTTAAGCGAGGGCAGAGATTGACTGTCCTTCCCTTGGATTGCAAGGCCAAGTTACACATCCATGTCCTTCCTAAGGCTTGTTTCCCTCCCAGAGTGGTACTAAGGCTCTTTTCTTTTAACTGGACTGGAATCCAAGCCCAAATCATGGTGCGGTCCCAACAAAGTCCTGGGATCAGCCAAGAGGTGCCGCAGCTGGGAGCTGCTCAATGAACCCCAAGGAAGCTGCAGCACCTGTGACAAGTTTTAAATTTATGGAATGAAAAACTGCTTTGCTGCCTAATACGCATCTTCTTAAAGAGCTTAGCGGAGTTAAAAGGAGAAATTTGCTGTGACCTAGGAGTCATTTGTGCCTTCAAAACCGATCCTGAGTTTTGCAAAATTTCAGAAGAGCAGCACAAATTCAAATCCTGAATTGCACTGGTGTAAATTGTTCCTCTCCTAGGAAAAGAGAACAACGGGGTGTACTTCCCAACTTTCAGCTGCGGACTTCTCTCCAGCCTAGACATGAGCCTTGCATAAATTCAGAGCTCACCAATTGTTATGGCTTTATCAAGAACCTTATTAGTGATCATTAAAAATAATCTTGCTTAGAGGGGGACTGCTATATGCAAAGTCCATCTTTCCTATTTACTTTGTGACTATCAATGTTTTTTTTAATGTTTATACATTAGTGCAAGGAATAGTGTTAGCATAATTCTTGTGTAAAATAAAACCAGCTGTATCCATTATGAGTGCATTACTGCCAGGAACTGTAAATATGTTTATGCCTGATAGCCTTTTGACTCAATAATATCCTGCTATCTCTGTTGGGCAGGCAAGTTTTTAAACCCAGAAAAGACAGGTTATGATTTTCATAACCAAACCGTGTTTCTTTTTGAAGTATGTTATCTAAATTCAAATTTTAAGAAGGTCATTAAAAAAATTTGCCTGCGATTTTAAAGAACAATTGAAATGTCATTTTCAAAGTGGTGGCAAGAAGGTACAATGTGCACTGAGAACAAGTTATTCCTCCCAGATATACACATACGCAGACAAACCCTGCCATATCATACCATACAAACAATTTTAATTGTGTAGTTACAGTCAATAACCACTCCTAGTCAGAACATTTCTGCATAAAGAAAATTGTGATACACTTATAAAAACAGCCAGCTGTAACAAAATAACTGGTGTTTTCATAGCAATAAACTCATAAAAAAGAAATACACCTTTATACAGAAAATTTATACAGCTGTAGCTTTAAAATTGATTGTAAACCAAAGGAAGACACATTGCAAACATCAATTATTTTCACATTAATTGCATAAGTTTCTAAGGTGATCTATTAGTTTTATTTACCTAAGCTTATTTGCATGATAGTAAAAATTGCATACAACAATAAGAGTGAAGCTTATAGTATGAATTGCTTGGATAACATAGAGCACTTTTTATAGGCAACTGTGTAAAGCACATTTTCTCTATTTAAAACTTTTAAGACACTTTGTTTTACTGCCCATCAAAATACATTTATAAATAGAAAAAAAAAATCAGTATGATAACAAGAGAAGCAATATTACATTTAACGGAAACTTCCAAAAAAATTAATTACAACATGATGCTGCAGGATCTACAAATAAATAATGAGGACTAAATTGTGTTTCACATTTTCTTTTTCATTTTCTTTAAAACCATGTAACAATGAGAATGGAAAAAAAAAATACAGTGACCTTTATTTCCAAAAGAAAACAAATCTGAATTACGGCAGTGCCATATAATACAAGGCATTTGTTGGCATATGTTATCTTTAAACTGCATTCCACAGTCTATAGTTCTTTTGTAACATACAATAGAACAAGAGTAACAAACTCTTTTTATTTTATTTTTTTAAATAAATGTGAGTTTCCAAAGATCAAGTGTGGAGTGCTACAGTAATAATTAAAAAAAAAACAAAACAGAACAAAACAGAAACGAAAAACAGTAAATCACAAAAGTTGTAATGCTTGTCTGAAGGCTCCAGAATCAAAATCACTGGTATCATGCTTATTGGGTACACTCACAGTGTATCCAGTGAACACAAATTAATATCAAACAATCCTCAACGCTTCATCTGTTGCCGCGAAGCAGTTTGTAAAACAGAGTAAAACATTTAGTGCAGTCTGCATTATCCTTTTTTCAACTTTTGTGCAAGTTTTGGAAGATTCATTGGCCAAACAATGAATAATAAAGGTTTTTTGACAGAACGCAAGATGGAATTTTCATTTCATTAGTAAATACCAGTGGCACTGTTGAAAGAAAATAATACTTTTAGATCAGTCTTTCAATTCAGCATTAATCTCTGTGTTCCCTTCTACCGATAACTCTTCTTCTAGTTTAACTGAAAAAAGCGTGTTTGCATTTTTGTCTTGGATGCTGTCTTCTAAATCCTTGAGCAACTCTTCCTCCTTGTACTCTGCAACATCCACCTCCAATCCAGAATTGTCCTTCAGCTTCCCGTGGTGCTTGAGATAGTACCGCTGGTTCTGAAAGAACTTGATAATGGTGTACTTGGGCAGGTCCAGCTGAGCGGAGAGAGTCTGGATTGCTTCTTCATCTGGATACAGGCCTACGTCTTGGATGAAACTCTGTAGGATCCCTAGGGCTTCAACAGAAATCTTTGTTCGCGGTCGGGGTTTCTGACGATTTTCATCCTCGGATTCAGCTGGTGATGCTACTGTCGGTTGCCTTGGGGGTAGTCTGGGACCTGGTTGCTGTTGCTGTTGCTGCTGTTGTTGTTGCTGTTGCTGCTGCTGCTGCTGCTGCTGCAAGACAAAGCACAGCATTTTTTTTGTACAAAAATTCTCGCTCATTTTTTGTGTTTCCAAGAAAATCTGGAGCGGGGCAGAGGGAACGCAAAGCTATAAACAGAGGCTTAGTAAATTTAAAGAACAAAAAGCTGGGGGGGGTGGGGAAGGAAAAAAGAAAATAAAGGCCCGCTATTGCTGAACCAGAATTAAAATATGAGTTAATAACTCTCTGAATACCTCATGTGTGTCTGTCTGTGTGTGAGCAGAGACGGGGGATCAAGGGACGGTGGGATACGGACAGAGAGGTGGAAGGAACCTCTGCCTTTGTTTGACTGAAAGCGTCGGTGACGTGACGTCGGTGCGGTTTAGCTGACAAATTTTAATGAACGTGCTCCGTGAGTCAAGTGCAGACAAGACAAAATGCCAAGTAGGTGACATAGTATAGGATTAACTTGACCAGCTTTAGCCAGAACTGTAGCAAGGGCAAAGTGAGAGAAGTGCCAGATGAGGGCAAACGCACAGGAGCTCTGCCAGCAGCAGCAGCAGCTGCCGCCCAAAAACAAGGGCTGCAAATCGCTAGCAATGGCTCGACTAAGGGACTGGGGGGATCAGGGAGGAGAAGAGCATTTCAGCTAAGTGGGGAAATATCCCTCTGCTGATCTGACCTTAGCATGCGCTGAAGTCACGTCAAAGTTGCAAGCCTTACGACAGAACGCATTAGGTGGAACGTGCCTAACGTCACGCTGCCAAAACCCAGCCTCGGCACGGACAAAGAGATCTAGAGATAGGAAATCTGTATTTCCCCTTCTGGCTCCGACCTCTCTTGCCTTTGGTCTCAGACAGAGGGACTGTCTTGCCTGTGTTCAAGTATCCCAATGTATAAACAGGGAACAAACATATTTACCTGCTTCTGTGTTTGTGCTGGGGATTATTTAGTTAATATTTATAAAGTCCTAAGATGCAAAGCTCTAAATAAGTTGCACCATTATTATTAGAAAGGAACATGCTGCATTCCAAAAACTCAGGCAATAAAAATGAGCCAGTATGCACATCAGAAGAATAAGATAAAGCAAATCATGATGTAAATAATTAACAAGAGCTTAAAATGAAGTTTTGCAAGCATGGATTCAGAAACATTCTTAAAAGGTGAGGCACTGAGCCCTAGGGACAGAAATGTTTTTCTCATCTACCTCTGAGTACAGTACACTATAAGATCATGTTTAAAATCAAAAGTAAATTTATCAGCTGCTGTTTTTGTTGACAATTCTTTTGCTTCACAGCACAGGAAGCACTGGTTAGTAAGATATTTTGGATCAGCAAATTTCTTGTCATATGGTACAAACCACCAGTTATTATTAAAAAACAACAGCAGCAAAACAAGCAGTTGCTATCACTACATTTCATTTCCCTTTGCGAGTCTCCCCTCGACAATTTTTGACGTGTCGGTAGTGCTTTCCAAGCTTCCAGTTGCAGCTCGCTTGCAGACCCTAAGAAGCACAAAATACCGTGCAGATTGTATAAATATGGGAGGAATTATAATTCTGCCCACTTCGCAATGCCACTCGTGGTTGTGGAGACTTCGCGTTGGTCTCAGCACTTGGTTTAGAAGCCACTGCTTTAAGTGTAAGATCTTCTTACTGTAAGATCTGACACAAGTGCGAGTGGAATTAGGGCTCTCTCCTCATCCCTATTCACATCCTTTCATGTTTTACGGTCTGTGAGCAGTCCCACTCCAGGCTTCAATCCCAAAGAGATGCAAGACTACTCCCAGCACATTAAATTCTTACAAGACTGGAGGCTTTGTATATACAGTTTGAAAACTTGTGTTTTAGCTACATGTTTATGCATCTTCAATGATTACCATGTAGAAGAGCAGAGACAGAACTCAGGCCCAGTCTCCCAATCCTTACTCTTACCAGTCATATTAAGAGATTACAATGCAACTGCTTATGTGAATAATATTTGCGAGATCAAACACACAACTTTTATCAACAAGGCAAGAAAATCTAAGTAAGTGGCATAGTGGTTGAATGTTTATACTGTGCATAAGCTTCTCCTTTTATCCCCTTAAGAAGCGATTTTATTAAAAACAATGTACGTTTTCAAACAAGTGCTGTTTTATTACTTAATATAGATCTTTCTCTCTCTTTTTGCTAAATCAAACAGCAAGTTTCCAGGCTTTCACAATTATTTTAGTACTTGATATCCTAAGGGATTGTCTTATTCAGTTTGCTTTATCTTTAATATACACTCGTGTTGTTTCTGGCTGTGAGATAACTCTATCCTTCCTAGCTTTGTAAATATTTTGCTGTATAGGTAATACAAACGATACACTGGGGCTCAGCTGAGGATGGGAAAGCAGGGGGTAGTATCTGCCCTTTAAGAGGGAGCAGTTAAAAGGCTGACCACAGGTCTTCCGTGAGAAGGGATTAAAGAGTCCCCAGCTCAGAGAGACAGCAGCCGGCACCACCGACATGGGCTACGGCATTTAGCAAAACACCCAGCCGCCCGCCCGGTTCGTGGTGCCCGCGGAGGGGGAACCGCCGGGGCTGCGCCGGAGCGGAGGGCGGCTGTTTCCAAGCCCCGTGGTGGGGGTCCTGCATCCCCCTCCTCTCTCTCCCTGCCACGGCGCCCTTGTGCCAGCTCACCTGCGGAGCAGCACCCAGCCAAGGTCCAGCGGTCAGCAGGCCTGGTAAGAAAGCGCCTCTATGCTCTCCTTTCCCAAGGGTGGTGGGAGAGGGGCTCTGAAGGAAAAACAAACAAACATTGACTCACCCCAGTCTCGACTGGGGTTACAGCGGGATGAGGAAGCCCCTTCCCTTCACTCCTACCCGGGGCGAGGCGTTGCTGTGGAGGGTTCGAGCTTGGCTTTTTGGACAACAGCGCCAACAAGGTCCTCCCGCTTCGCCGGCCAAGGCGTTTGACAACCGGTGACAAACCCCTCTGCCTTTCGGTCCTGACGCCTGCCTAGCCTGGCACCCCCAGCACGGGGGCTCGCCCTGCCCAGCACGCAGCTGCCTCCGCGCCACCGCGGCCACGCGCGTTTGCGAAAAACCACCAAACCGAAACAAAAACCGTGGGTGGTCGCACGCTCTCCTTTGAACTCCGGTGGCGGGCGGCAGCCCGCTCTTATCTCGTACCGGGAGACCTGCATTTAGCTTGGCCGGGAGGAAAGAAACACTAATTTCCTTTGCTCCGTTTAAAGCTTTATTTACTTAGCGCTCTGCGGGATTGGCCAAGGTAAACTAACCTGAATCTGTTCTGCTGGCACATGGATAATGTGGGAAGGCCTGTCACCATGGTGATGAACCGCATTGCTTTCTTGTTCATAAATGGCATCGCGTTCAGGCTGAGGAAGACTGAGGAACCTTCGGATCATGGAGAGATTCTCCCAGAGGGTCCTGTTCTCTGGTGAGGGATCTTCTTTCCAACGTAACAGCTCACAGAGCCATCCCTTGAAGATAACACCAGCAAAACATTAGTTTTTTTCCTCATTTCACAAGGGGCAAAACGTGTGCTTTCGAGGCGCTGCATTCTCTCCCACTCACCCCCGATAGGAAAGGGCTTTCGCTGTACAGGCTGGGCTCAAAGCAAACGCGGATACAGCGAGAGGCAGCCGTGCTATTTCACAGACCCTTGCCGACCACGAGTGTTTTGGAAAGCACCTTCCCCCTAGTCCCGTACCACAGCACTCCTGTTTGTTTGCTTTGCTTAGAAACAAACTGGTTGATGAAGGCAGAACCTCTTACATGCTCCCCTCCGCAGGACGGGTGTTTTACTGGCACCAGTATATTCTCTCTGCTGCCTCTTTCCTTTTATGTGAGGCTACACCCATCCGAGAGCATCAACACCATGTTTCAGGAGCCGGTAGACCATCTGCTGAGCAATTTTTTAAATCCTGGTACTAATACTCAAAACAAGAAAGTACTTCAAATATCTGCCTTGACTGTAGGGCTGCCTAAGGTAAAGCATAGCGGTAGAGGAGATCCCTAACGTCCTTTCAAAAGACAGGAATCCTTTGACTCGGCGCAGTCAGTACCTTCTTCCTATCTGCTCCAAGTAGAGATGCCTCTGCAGCCGAACTTAGTTCAAGTGATAGATGACTATCTCTTTTAAGATTTTTCTCAGAGACCCAGAAAAAAAACCACTTTCTCAGTTTCACATAGACTATTAGGGCTTGAGGGGGAGCTCAAGCTTCTGATATACCCTTTATACCATTTCCACATCACAGGACAGCGAGTTTCCCAAGAGCTCACCTACTTTAATTCAGACATGGTTTTGGGATACATACTACAAAGTCAGCTACAGAATACCCTGCAAGAACTGCAGTGGTCGCTTATTTGCTTCTAAAAGAGACACAGAAGTTCATCTTGAAAACTTAGCAATTGTTTTCTTACATCTTCCTGAAATTTAATTGAGGATTTTTTTCTGAATTGTGCACTGGTAGTTTTAAAAGAAGAGTGCAAACACTCCAGCTAGCACAGTGTGCGTCAGCAGCATTTTTTTGTATATTAAAATTAGAAACAAAATATTACATGTATAAAACATGCATACTTCCTTTCTTTTAGCTTCAAGGATCTGTTTTCAAAACTAGGTCCATGCAATTTTATTTCTTAATGCTGTAGGAAAGATAATGTGACATTTTATTGAATCAACAAATAATATAAATGTACAGAAGCTTTTAGATCCTTTTTATATGTACTGGTAGCTGAAAAATGGTTTATCCAGACTGGTTTACTACTAGATACAATAGATACACCAATACAATATAGATCTGTATTTTCTTGAAGACATTCATATCTTCAGCTAACAGTTAATAAATGCAGTGTAAAAACATTGCAATGATAGGAAGAGGTGAAAGTAAACAAATAACCTTAATGCATTCATATTGTATATGAAAATATTTTGTGAGGTGTGTATAAAAACTTGAAGTGTATTCTCTTGGATAGAAGGGGAAAAGTGAACAAATGACACAGGAGAAAATGCCCCTGAGAAACAGAAATAATCAAAATGACAAATGTTAAAGAGATGGCGGTAGCAGAGCGGAGAAAGCAAAAAATTTAAATGGGGCCAAAATCCATGCAAGGGAGGGAGGGGAGAGGGAGGAGAGCAGCAGCACCCCGGGGATGGAGTGCACCCCAGTCCTTGACCACACGCTAAGGGGGGATGCTGAGTATTGCCCCAGGGTTTAGCAAGCTGACTGGGAAATGTGGCCAAACTGGGAATGTGGCCTTCATACAGAGCACGTAACGTACAACCCATCCCAGCTGGAATCGCATGGCAGGTTTTTGAAACAGTACTAAGGGTCTGTTGGTTCTCCCTCTGCTTCATAAGGCACCCTGGAATGTGTCGGCAGGTTAACGTACGAACTCTCCCTGCCCCTCATAAAATCAACACGTTGCTTGCAGTTCTCTGCCCACCTCGCTTCCATGAGGATACGTGCTGGATTATGCTCAACAACAGCATTAGTTTTCTTCAGTGAGTTAAAAGACATGCAATGAAAGCATAGGTAGTTTGTTGGGGATGGAGGAGAGAAGAAGATGAAGGAAATAAATCTAGATCTTTTCATTAAAATGCAGTTATATTTTTTTTAGTTAAAAAAACCAACACACCAGCCCACCCTGAAGCACAAAAATTGTCCTTGGGTTGTCTGGAGTGTGCACTGCTTCACACTGAAACTCTTGGTCCTCTTTCTCATGGTGGTGAAACAGAAAGCAGAGCTGACTATCACGGCAGTGCAGCAGAAGTAAAAAGAAAAAAAAAAAAGACAAGACAACCTGTCCCCTCCCATGACACTTCTCTAAGGTAGACAGACAGACAGGAAAAGAAATTACACCATGCATTTATAAGGTGCACAGGTTTCATACGATGATCAAGTGATTCACAGGGCTTTTTGAGAAAAAAAGACAGTAGAAACTCTTTTTAAATGTCCAGCATTACAAATAATTCCTAAGCAATCACACTTTATGCTGATTAAACGTATTTCACAACAACAGTTTTTGTTAACTAAGAAATTCCTTCTCCCCTTGCTGTCTTTTCTGTTTCTATATTACTAGATCAGACCTTATTTTTATTAATTACTGATGGGTAACGTTTTATTTCCAGTATTTTTCTATCAACTTTTGCACTGAAATAATACTTCTAATTCCTTATCTAAAAAAGGATTTGATGAATTGTAACCTGAAGTGTGTCTCTGCTAGCCTTTCAGAGAAGCAGCAATTTTAAAATACTGAAATCAGATGCTTCTGCCACGGTACACAGAATAGACTGCTATTCTATCAAAATGTCTCATTTCCACTGGGTTCGTCACATTTTTGAAGAAGTACGCATATTCTGATGAAACATATGATGGGCAACATGGAAACAACCAACTGAATCCTTCTAAAATTACAGGGATAGAAACAATGTTTTGGTCTTTGTGGTTTACCTCTGAAAATATTTATGAAAGTTGACCTCACAAATATTCTCAGAAGAGCCAGTGAATGGGCAGAAACAGAGGCTGTAGGGGTTTGCTTTGTCAACAGACTAAAAACTTTATACCAATATGCTTTCTTTTGGTTCAAAACAAACAAACAAAACCTTAATTATTTTGTTTAGTTTCAGGTTCAGAATCCTGTATACAAAATAAAGCTCATTCATAAAAGTGAGCTAAATAAGAATGTACAAAACGTTCTCGTAAATTTTAGGCAAAGTAATCATACAGACCTTTTAATGGAGAATTTTGACTTCTGTCAAATTCGTAAGTTTTGTTTTTGATCTAAAGAAGTATGAATTTAATGCAGTTGAATTTTCAAGTGAACGTAACAAGGCTTATGCTAATTTAAGGCTAGAGCAGTTTCTGTCAAACAATTTATTCTGAAGGAGGGCTTGGGCCACTAGGGTGTTTTTGTTTTTTATAGTCTTTCAGGAAGTGGAAAGGACCACAAAATAATAAGGAAATATTTATAACTCAGATTGGATCACAACCGGTTTATACAGCATATATAGTACACCGTTAAAAAAACAGCCTTAAAATAATTAAGCTGATATATCTATGCAGCAAGGCAAACCCCCCAAAACTCTGCAATGACATTGGGAACAACCTTGATTTTAAAACAGAGTAAATTTGCCAGGCAACATTACACTGAATATAAAGAGAGTACAAAGCAAAATATAAACATTAGCCACATGTAAATATGTTTGGAGAACTTTCAGGATGTTACTACTTTTCAAACTGACAAAGTTTAATTTGACACCTTCTGTTCTAAAACCTTTGTTTCTATTCAAAATCACGCCTTTAGCTGCTATCAATCACTATGCTCTCCCTATTACTTAAAATACTGGCATGGGCCCTGGCTAAGCTGAAAATGCCATGCAGATGAATTCTGAGCTAATATGTTCAAACCTGTTATATACAACACAAATCCTGTAAAGTTATGTATTGTAAACCTACATTTATTGGGAACTAAAAGTCTTAAATCCATCTGCTACAAAGAAAATACTGTTATGCACTTTCAAGTAACCAAGTACCATCTGCAAAGGTCTTGCTACAGTAAGCAAGAAAATGGTGAAAAAAAAAAAAAGATGCTAAACCTAAGATATTTAAAATAAATAAGAGTCTTCTGTCTGGTTTTCTGATAGGGATTTAGTAAAGAAACATAAGACATTAGAGGAAAAAAACCCGTGAAAGCCGAACTGCTAAACTATTGCAGGAAAAGCGCAAAGAGGATAACTGCCAAACATTAGACTCTGCAAGACCCATGAGCATGCTGATTTTAAAGAAAGCATCTATGCATTTTATGTATCCAAATGCTATTTTATTCAGTCTGACCTGCACCGTGTTTATATACAATCTTCTGCTCATTCACGTAGAGTTCCTAACAAACTAGTCTTGCATTCTGGTATCTTTCTTATTAAAAGAAAAAAAATATAACTGAAATCTGCACTTAAGGTGTAAATACAAACCCTAATTACATCAAAGAGGGTAGCATTACAATCATAAAGTATGTTCTCTGGGCAAAGCTTTCCAAATCAGCAACAAACACATCAAGTCTGTGAAGAAAGGGCTTCAAGGTGGAGCAACCGAACTCTTTTGTTTGGTGAATTTGTTATAGAGATAACAATTTGCCAAATGAGGAATATTTCTTACAGAATAACTAACACAGGCTCCAGCATTTTTAGAAGAGCTGTAATTTGAATATAAGAAGGCAAAACACTTTAGAGTATCAGTGCTAAGATATGAACCGTTTTTCTTTGGTATAGTATATCTAAGAGTTTTTTGTATCATTCTCTGGGGCATACAGTATAATAAAAATACATGGTGTTAAAAGAAATCAGTCTAAATAGGGAGGTATTTGATACAAACATTTTATCAGAAAGTATGAATTGCATTTCAGCATCTACTGTGAACAAAGACTAAGTACATAATCCATTAAACAGTACTTCTAACTCAAAAAAATTGCGTATTGTAGACTAAACTAAAGTAGGCATTTTGAATGAGCACATTTTCAGCAACTAACTATAAAGCTAGCAATTTATCATTCAGCAAATAATTTTCTACTTTTAAAAGAATCTGTAAGTGTTACTTATGCTAATGAAGACTGTTTTTAATCTGCCCACAAACATGCTAATAGAGGGCAATTTTTTTTTATTTACAATGCTGAAGGCACTCCAGTTTATAGAACACAGATATGAAATTACACTTGGTAAAATGGGCTCTTAATTGTCTGAGCAACCCAAATCCTTCACCTTTAACACAAAAGCTCATAGACAAAACAAAGGAAAAGAACTCATGGACTAAACTTTAAATATTGACTTTTACTCCTTCAAGAGCCATCCAACTTGCTTTACAAACGTCATTGTTGTTGCAAATGGCTACGTTCACCATAGATCTTTCCATTTCTTTTCAAAACAGAATCCACATATAGAAGAGAAGAAAAAAAGGCCAACATCACCACTACAGTATATGCATATAGTCTTAGTCTTTAGAATTAAACTTGTAAGCTGCTTATTGCACAGAAAGGTTGCTTTTGGAAAAGTCATAATACTTTGAACGAGATACATAATGGTAGCAAAGGAGTACTGAAAGCATTTTAAATTATTTACTAGGTTAAAAGGGTGAAATGGTACTTTAAATACATCAAATTTCATCATCTGGGCCATTTTTTGGTGGCAAAGTGGTATTGATCTTTCCAAATGCTTAAAATTAACTATTTCCAGAAGGTCATTATTTGATTAAAGGCATTAAAGTTGAGGGCAAGAAATGATGCACTTTGTCTTCTTTCCCATTCAAATAATCATGTAATTTAATCAGAACTATCCCTTCATGTCCTGTAATAAAAATGTTTGTCTTAAGATATTGTTCTTTACCTAACATATTAACCTTTAAATGTTATGAAGTTCTTAAGAATAATCTCTGCTTACAGAAGATTCTTCCATAATGCAATGAAAGGATCTCCAGCATTTAAATTGATAAGGCCAAATTTCCCCTACACATTGATTGGAAAACACATTAAACCCTTCAACTGAGATTTCTCACACAACAGGATCGAAAATTCAGGGAGTTCTGAATCAGTACTCTCATGCATACAGCATTGAGAAGCAAAAGAAATGTCACTTCAGCACAAACAAATATGACAAATAAGTAACAATGGACGCTGCTTTTATTTATGTGTGAAATGCTGTTTGCGTTACATTTCTATTATCCGGAAAAATAAACCAGGGAACACCCACAGCAGCATAAGAACGGTGCATTTAATTCAAAATTCATTTTCAGGCTGAGATTACTTAAATCTGACTTCTTTCTGGGTGAAATACCTATGGGTTGAGACAGAAGAACAAGCCTAGATGATGAGAGTGGTCCTTTTTAGCCTTAAATTCTTCTGGAATTTCCTGACTGCAGGAAAATTTATTGTGACTACAGGTTTATCTTTCCTAAAATACATAAATTGTCTTGGTTATCTCCTACACAAAGCTGAATAGACCTGAATGCTTCACAGAAGAACTGAAGTCTATTAAAAGAGAGGCTACTGGATATTTTTATAAAGTTTTAGGAAAACTAATAATCTACCAGACTTATTTTTTGATACTGACCAACACATTTGTTAGTGAAAATCTTTTCAGTTTAGCTTATATTTGAAAGTAATTTCAAGCACTGACTTCTGTGAAGCATATACTTTCCATTAATTTAAAAACTGCTGTGAATGTTCAATACTTTGGGGTTTCCCTCTTTTTCTCACAAAACTGTGTATTCAAGCAGAAAAAGCTGGTTTTCAGCCTGTTCCCAAAGAGGAGTAGAGATACCAGAATATGAATGCCATTTCTTGAGACTTGGCCTGAAGTGACAATAAATGACCCCAGAAAGACGATTGCCTTAGTATTTTATTTACACTAATCAGCCTTAAGTTTCAAGGCTTTGCCTTTGAGCATTCCCCTAAATCAGAGAAAGTTTGAAACCTGAATCTGTCCTTTATCTCCAGATATTTCTGGTTCATCTATTTTACCGGCTTTCATTACTAGAACATTGAAAGGGGAAGCCAGATGTGAAATTTAAGTAAATCTGCATCTGCCACCATAATAGATGAGATTTAGCAAAACAAACAAACTGAAAACCCCACAACCTCATAGGGCTTTTCAGAAGAAAGGTAAACTTCACTAGCAGGAAAAACTTCCTGTGAAGAATACTGAAACAGATTACGCCATCTCCTTAAATTTCTTACCCAACCTATTATTCAGCTACACCATCAGTCTGGATTTTACCTCCACCTCTTCTCTGGGTTGCGAAAAAAAAATGACCAAACAGCTAGTAGCGGTACCGACAGCATTTCACTGTAATTTTTTGGTGATACTTTCAGGGAAAAAGGATTCCTACCATCTCTTCTTTTCTCTGCCTTTTCTCCCCACTAACTGCAGCACTTAAAAATTAAATACATATTTCTATTCTTGTAAATATCCAAACAAATAATTAGGAAAAGGAAAGATGCTAGAGCAACCTCTAGAATTCAATGAATGACAAGCAGCAAACAAGTGCAGAAACAAAATGAGCGGGAGAGCCGTGGCCCTGCTCCCACAGCCCGCTCTGTCATGTTAGACCTCTCCTTCCACCCGGAGCTCCGGTGGGTGGCTAAGAGCCAACACTACCAGAAAACTTGTTGGATTTAAGGCCTGAAGCTGGATCAAAACTGGTGGATACATTCCCTGTGCAGGAGCGCTTGAGGTGTACCACCAGCTCATGGAAAGAAAAAACCTAACGCGTAACTCTAAAACTGGCTGAAAACATCAGTTCCATTACTTTTTAGTTGAGTACAGAGGGAATTGAATAATCTAAATGAAGGGCTTCTCCCAAGCTTGGTTTCTCTGCTCTCAGCCTCCTCCACCTTCCCTTTCCCTTGTTCAAATGTATCTTCGTTACAGTATTGCCTTCAATTGCCTAGCAATGATAGATAGGCACAAGCCCTAATCAAAAACCTAATATGCATGCCTTTGAAAATCTTACATAAAATGCAACTGCATTCATATGTAAAAAGCAGAGGGAAAAGTAATAAATGCAAAAAAAAAAAAAAAAAGTGGGTGAAGCTTTATTCTGCCTTCCTCTACTCCAGACCCTTCCTCTTTCACACACACAATTCAATTGTCATTGTAACGGCAAGATAGGTGTGGCAAAAAAAAAAGGACTTGACAATTAAAAAAAATAATCTAAACATGAAAAACCAACTGCTAATTATTAAATAAGTCAGTCTTAGTCTGGTACATTACTTTTTATAGTACAGGCACATAAAATGGGTCAGTGGGTTTCACAGAGGGTGACTGGTAATATATGGCCCTTTATCTTTTATTTAAGTGGAGAGAAGTACTGATTTCACTGCAATACCGATGCTTCCCTTGAAAGTAAATACAACCCTAAATCCAACCATGACCCTTAATAGCCCATATTTATTTATTCTCAACCATGCAATCCATTTTTGCATGGCAGCTATATCTGCAGTTTAGTTAGAGAAGAGTCTTTAACAGAAAGGGCCTGGCAATTTAAAAAATCTTTTTTACTACTATCAATTTACAAGTGAACAGCAAATGTTTTTTACTACATTGCTTACAGAGATTTAACATTTGCTCTGGGGGAAAGACCTCCAGTAAAAAGGCCATAGGGCCAAAGTGTCGCTTCTGTAATTACTTATATGTGTGTGTATAACACATTGTTAATTATTTTTTTAAAAAAAGATTATAATTTCCCAGAAGGAGTAATTTAAATCTGTGGTTTCTTGTCATATGTTTTTTCTTTCCAGAATTCATTTTGGATCAGGGGAAGATCTACCACACACTGAGGAATCACAGGCTCATAGTTATTTGGAATTCATTGTAAATTCAGTTCAGCTGACAAGATGTTCCAACAAGCGACATCGTTCCAAAACATACACAGCTCAAATCCATTCTCAGACATCCCTTCACATTCTTACGGCCTGAATGTTTTCATAGAGTTTTGAATTAGACATTTAAATGTTCTGAGAAAATGTCTTTTAGCTTGTCTCTTGCAATTCAGCTGGCTTCTGTGGCTCTCAGTTTCATAGTGAAGAATGCTCAATGCTCTGATAATGCTGAGGGTGAGGCGAGTCTTAAGGAAATTGAAATGAAACTTTCTGTAACTTTTTGCCAGATTTTGCTAACCACAGAAACAGTCAGAAAATTAATAACGTCCATCACCTCAATGCGGTTTTTTTTTAAAAAAAAATCTTTAAAATCCACACCTGTGAAAGACAGATGCCTCCCAGCAAATGAGAAGGGAGCAGCCAGAAGCATGTATCTCACCCATGGAAAAATAACAGCAGTGAAACCCTTAGAAAGCTGAAATACTTGTAGCGTGGTTGCTTGGGGCAAAGATTCAAAAGAATAGGAAAGCTGGATCAAACGAGAAGCTGGAGAGATAGAGTTTCTCCCTCCTAGGTGGGAACTAACACAAGAGTGTTTTCAGGTAGTTTGCCATCAGGATGGGGACACGAATAGCCACAAGGGAAAAATTCCTAGAGAGAGCAGCACTTAGTGTTAAGACTTTTCCTCACCGGCCAAGAAAAGTGCCAGCCAAGCTGAGTCCCAGCCCCAGCCATATTTCCAGGCAGCAGCTTCTGTCCTTAAATCAGGCGCTGCATGGAGCAGGCACATTTCTTCCTGCCCTGATCCCTCTGTCCCGTCCCCCTTCCCCAAGTGAAAAGGATCAGTCCCTTTAGCTAGACTCTCTCCTCGTATTTAATAAGAGTAGCAATTGATTTCTCAGAGGTGAAGCAAACTGGCTGCCTCAAAGCAAAAATAAAAAGAACCTCATTTGAGCCCTTCATAGCTTTTTTTTTTGAAAAAATAACTGCTTTTATGTAAACAGTGGAAAGTTCCTATATCTGTAGAGCTTTCTCCTGCGTGTTACATATACTAGAGATGCTAAGCACCAGGCTCAGCAAAATACCTAGTCACCTAAGTCAACCCACAGACATAACTGAAATGTGGGCAAATCTTACTCAGTTGGGGTCCAAAACTTCAGGGAATCCTGCTAAGGCCCACTCAGTCCAAACAATCTTTACGTGACAAAGATCCTGAAAACTATTTTCATATACTTCTCAAATCCAGAAGTAAGGGAACATGACACTGCACAGGAATAAAAATGAGATGACCACTGAATAATAATGTGTTTTCAGATAAAATTTGGCAGATTTTGAATTAGATAAATATTTGCAAACTGGAATTCTCCCCCACTTAGCTATCCGTGTGCTTGCCCTATCCTATTCGTTCTATGCCAACCATCTGGGATAATTTGTAACTAAAAATCTGAATTTTTACTTAAAGTTTAAATTTGAAGAAAATAAAAAAATGGACACAATGAGAAATTTTTAGGAATAGCGAAACTAAAAATTATCTGGAATAAAACACTGTCTCCTCTCTCACCTAGCACCTAGAAATCCTATAACACTCTTTCAGGTGTCATGTGAATTTTGAATTATCCAGTTTAACATTCAGGGAGAAAACACGCATCTATTATTTCTTAATCCTTCTGCCCAACAACCCTTCACCTGAATTGTAGTCTGTCACTCCTTTAACAAACTGCTTCTCGGACCGTTACCGTATATTTGTGTTTGCATAAGATGCCTTTATTCTTTGCAGTAACGTGTTCAGCAGCTCTGGTTTTTTTCGGGAGGAATTTTACCCTGTCATTTCCTGTTTAGTTAGGGGTTGAGCTCGCTTTTGTTTTCTGCGCTGTTTACTTGGTACCCTGCTTCCCCATTGCCGGGAACCACGGGCTGCTCGCTAACTCCTCAGCCTCCCTCTCAGCTCTGCCACTAACAGCTTTGTTTTCATTTCCGTACGTCATTAACTCTCAGACAGCTCGCTCAGACTTTTTCCCTTCTGTTTTTTTTTTTTTTTTTTAATACTGCTTTAGTTTTTTCTTTTTAAAACACCGATACGCTGGATCTTCAACAGCCTCTCAAATCAGTGCTCTGCCCACAGCAGGCAAGAGAAACCTGAGAAATCAAGAACGTGGCTCTTTTCCCGGCTATATGCGTGACGCCATGCGGGGACGGGAATGATGTTTCACCCACGAAGCTGGCGGCGCTGGCAACCAGCCCTCGGCTCCCCACCACCCCAGGGTGCCCACCCTGCGCCCCACGCACAAGCCAGTGCTTGTGCAAAGCAACTGGGTGTGAGGGGGGGATGCACCTGGGGTGGGATGTCCCATGTGCGGCTCTGGCATAGAGAGGGACAGCAGTACGATAGGAGAAAGGGGCAGACGGAGCAAGAGTGGATGGGGAGGGTATATACGGGAGAGGAAAGGGGTGGGAAAAAGTCAAAGGAAGGCTAAGAGGGGAGGTATAACCAGAGGAATTAGTGAAGGTGGTGAGAGGAAAACAAAACAGAAGGTGAGGATGCAAAAAGCGGGAAGAGAGAGATTAAGAAAATCCATCCTGCCAGAAACAGCACCTCTTGTCAGGCAGACAGCAGGTGCTGCCTGAGGAAGAGCTGATTCACGCATCTGGAGTGTAGGAACCGAAACACCTCTACCTAAGAAAGAAAAACTAAAAATAAAGACTCAAAGGATGTGGGAGAGGGTGCCACACTTTTTTTCTTTCGGCAATCCAGTGCTTCCCGACTGCATGACATTTTTCGAATAGTTTTGCAAAGAAACGAGAGCTGGATTTCCTGACCCCTGCAAGAATCCTGATGGTTCATTTCAGCATTATCTCTTCCAACGCAAGCCCTTCCTGCCCTCCTCTTCCCCTTACTGCAGACTCATTTTTGAGACATCTGCAGCCATAGCACCTCCAGGGCTCCAGATGCACCTCCAGGATGAGATTTCCCCTTGTTCGGGATCTGCACAGACCCCAGGGGAGTCAGTAATGGAGGTGCAGCAAGGGACACTGATGGCACACCTACTCCGACCTACTCCAGCTCAGCTCTGGGGGACTGGCAACGCAGTCAGTAACCGCCGGCCAAGCGGTACAAGCATGGGTCTTTAACCCTCTCGGCAGCAGTCTTGGGGGGCCATCCCTGTAGCCACATTTTCTCCTACAAACTGTGCCTTCAGTGGCTTTCAAAAACTACCCTGCTCACCTTCTTCTGACTGACTTCGAACACTGAGTCTTAGCTCCGCGTCTCCTGCACTTTCAGTATTGCCACTGCATCCCAAATCACTGGCAATGGATAAAACAATCTCTTACTAAAGCTACTTTTTTTTTTTTTTTTTAAACCTCCCCTGGAAGCCTTATTACAGATTAGATTTGATGAATTTCTATCAGATGCACTGCACCGTTCCTCTCGCCTGACAATACCTGCAACAGCTTTTGGGGAATCTGCTCAGTGGCATTCTGCGCACTTAATTTTTTTTTCCTTGCTGTAAGAATTGTTATAGAACCTTATAATTAAAACTTTCTATCAACACTGCATTAATTTTTTCTCTGTGTAGCAAAAGTAGCCAACAGTGATCCACTAAAGAGTAGATGGTTTCAAAATAACCCCTTACTAAGTACTGAAGGCTGTTTAATTAGGGCAAGCTGAACAATTTAACTGAAAAAATGGATTTCTACAAAAAGCAAAACAATTTACAGACAACATTTCATTTCCTAAAAACTAACCATATCTGTTTTCATAAGAAATAATGGAATGTTTTAATAAAAAAAATACCAATTTTCCACTTGCCAAAATTCTAGACGCTTTTGAGGATTCTTTTTTAAAAAGAATCTTTTCCCCAGAGGAAGAGGTAGAGGGAAGAGTGAGCAGAGAGGCAAAATTTGTGGTGAAAAACTTTGGCAGAAAATTTTATTTCTGCTAAATTCAGGTAGCAGCGAGGACCACGTTTTTGGTTAGAAGCCCTTCTTGAAGCGAGGTGTTTGCTGGCACGTTATTTTGAAAAACAGCACAGTAGGATGACTTCTTTAATAAGTGGGCATAAAACCCAGAGATTAGGAAGTCTCAAGAGTGAGAGACAAAACCCCCGTGCGATATCTGATTTCTTTGCCAAAGCAAGGAAGGTTTTTAATAAAGGTCACGGAGAAATAATCTCCGAAGACGTCAGCGTCTCTTTCCCCCTATATGTTTACTCTTTTATTTCTCTCCTTTACAGTGAAAGGCAAACCTTAACATGCACGCACACACGCGCGCGCACACACAAAAGGAAACAACAACCAAA
>VXBO01004631.1:213426-248006 GCA_013400135.1 Rhinoptilus africanus
GGGGCAGCGGGGGGGGGGGGAAAAAAAAAAAAAAAGGAGCCTGAAATTTTAGTTACACCACATGTGGTTTTCATTTGTGAAAAATGAACAAGCTGTTTGTGGTTAAACTGTCTAATCTGCTGTTATCAATCTAGCGCTGCATTCAAGATTTACAGGATACATCAGCTTCTGTGCCACATTAGCTGTAAAAGGGAGAGGGGGTGGGAGGAAAAAGGAGGAGGAGAGAGTTTATCCTGAGGAATAATATTTCCAATGCAGCCACACTCACACTACATCTGGTTGTGCTGGTAGCGGCAGTTAAATTGAAATATTTCACAGCGTGTGTCAGAAACATGCAGAATGGTAATTATGACAGATCTGATTAAGCCTGAGTGCCACTAGCTCCCTGGCCAGCTCCGGTTGTGCAGGTGTGACCTTGTGCGTGCCTGCGTGTGTAAATAAAATTAATTACAAGCGAGAGGGCGAAGGCTTCGGTGACATCACAAAGCGGAGAAACTCCCAAGGGGGAGACCTAATGGAATATTTTCCCTCAGTCTAATAATACAGTTCATATTGACTTGAGGTAATTAGTGGGATCATTAAAGCAGTTTTCCCGGCGTATTTGGCTGCCTGATCAGATTAGTGAAAATGTTCTTCAGAACAAGCCCTGTGTGGTCTGCCAGAGAAGGAGGAAATAAAAAGCAACAAAGCATATTTTGGAATGATAAGCAGCGCCGGACTTTTTGCACGGCGTTTTGTGGGGCCGGTCTCGGGAGCCTGGGCGCCCAACTCTCCTGACCGAGTCCATCTTTCATCCCCAGCGCACGTGCTCCCGCTGCGCGTCATGTAAGACTTTTTAATTTTTGCTCCTCTATCCTTCAAAACTATGCCTTCCCTATCCCTCGCTGCTCAAAAAAAAAGCAAGCAGATAAAAGCCTTGTGGAACTGCCAGCCTTAGAAGCGCTACATTAAAATAACTGGGGGAAGGAAGAAGAATAAATACACCATCAGCTCCCCCCCACCTCTCCCCCAAAAGCTAACAGAAGCCTGAAGGCACCAGTTTGAGAATTAGTAACGTTTTAATTTCCTAAAAAGCTGACCCCATCAAAAAAAAAAAAAAAAGGAAAAAAAAGAAAAAAGTTTAACTATGATATAAAGTCTTCCACGCTAACAGAACACAGAGCCCCAATCAAGAAATGGACCATTTGTTTAAAAACAGTCTATTGAGCATGCTCTACCTTGCAAATGGAATATGCCAAGCTCTGTCACAGATGGCAAGCTTTGACAGTTCCCATCCGTAGCGTCGATACTCGACAGTTCAGCACAAGATCAGTGACATTCTGTCTCATTAGAGCCACGCTAATTATCACAGCTAGTTTCAGGGGAAACCATGTGTTGCAATGGTCAATTTGAAGGAGTCTGTGCATCAACAAACTGGTAATAAGGATCAGACACCTTATTATATGACAGCATGCTGCCTATGATCTGATTTACTGAATCAGAGGTACTGAGGCAACACTGAAGCCTGATGGGTTATGGAATCGCATGTACACAATGCGTATCTGAAATGCGCTTTAAAAATAAAAGGGAGCTATATAGAAACAATACAAATAAAAATTTAAAAATGGTGAAGTTATAATGAGGACTTTTTTGATTTGTCATTAAGGCACGCAGAGATGTTCAAGATCTTGTCAGCCAGTTTTATCTTTAATCAAATCATATAAGATAAATAATTCAAAATGAAAACTGTAAAAGTATGGATTATGCTAAATTATAATTCATTCCATACTTTGATTTTTCAGTTTCAATAACATGTACCAAACATTCCTTATGTTGTGCCGTCTTGCTGCTTTAACAGAATTTCGTATTTTGTAAAGCGCTTTCTCTACTTGGCTCTTTTTTTTCATTTGTACATTTAATGACTTAAACTTCTACGTCTCCTAGCTGCTCCCACACATTCGCACTCCAGCCACCAGACAAAAAACCAAAAGCCATCTAACCAAGAACCCTGGCTCTTGGGCTGTTTCTGGCCACCTGCGGGGCCGCATCCTGCCGGGCACTGAGCGGTCCCAGCCCCAGCCCCTCTACGGGATGTGCCGTGGGCGGAGGCTGAGGCCGCCAAGGCATTGAGCATTAACTCCCGACCAACCTCGGGCAGGTGTGCACCCTATCCCTCTGGGGAAGCTCTCCTTAGGGCTCAAATACACGGCACTTCCCGAAGCTGCTACCAGTTCTTTAAATGGCCTCTACAGGGATTGTAAGCAGCGCTTAAATGGCTCCTGCGGCCACCCGCCTGGCTGGGAACCTGTAGCCAGAGCCCGTTTGACCCCACGTGTAAAGCACACTCAGGAAACGCACTTCTTCATCCACGTGTCAACAAATCCAGCCTTTGCCTTACATGTTCAAAAGGGCTGCCTGGCCCCAAGGAGCTGTTTGAAGAGGTCAATATAATCCTCTTACCAGTTTTTTTCCATTCTGTACCTTTTCGTTTGGTTTGAACTATTTCAGGTTTTAATGCTTTTTTTTTTTTTCCCTCTATGCAGATTTCCATGAATTGCACGCTGGTATGAACCACCTCGGAACCTCAGAGGTTTTAAGGCGGTTTCTCTTCAGTGCATCTTTGTTGATTCAAGAAGTTGCTGTCTACTTTTTACTAGCCAGAACCCAAGACTCGCTGAAGTCAACCCACTCCACCAAGGTCATACCAATAATGTGGGATACAGCCAGGATCCATGCCAGCCCTGGGTCTACCAAGATCGAGCAGGGAGTGAGTTAACTGAACTCAATTTTTCTACCCCCTTTCCGAGAGAAAATTTTAAAAAAATTTCCTAAGGAAATTTCCTGAGGCTTTAACCTTTATTTCTGCAAAGAGGCACTGAATAAGAAATTAAGATTTGGGGCAGAAGAAGGACCTAGAGTGCTCTAAGCATTCATTTTGTTCCTGCAATAGAAACACAAAAATCCACTTCCATCCAACTCGGGCAAGACACAACACACTATGACTCTGCAACACGATATTTTGTGAAAGAAACAAATCGGCTCTATCTGCCAAGTTTCACAGTTTCACTGAATGACACTCCGCTTTATGGGGCAATTCTTGATCGCACGCAGAAGCTCATCATGCTTTCCCAGTTCACACTCTTCCTCTCCCATCCCTGCTGACACTTGATCCTGTCCCGACTCCTGCTGCTCATGGCACCCCTTCAACTGCCACAGCAATCACCCCTGGGTAGCGGAGGAGGGAGGAAAATAAATTAAAAAACAGAAAATAATAATAATAGAGGCTGTTGTGTGGTGTGTGTATCTCACATTCCTACAAGGGTGAGGGGTTTATTTCCATGTGGACCCATGAAACAACTGCAGACCTCGGAGCACATTTTGTTCCCACCTTGTGTCTCCCTGTGCAGTATCCCTCCCTGCTCCACAGAGAATCCATTGTACACCGAGAGGGGTGAGGAGGGGGGGTAAAGAAGGTTTTTACGCCAAGATTTAAACCCAGGAAGTGACTCAGCTGCTCTGAGGGAGACAAAAGTGGGAGACGACTTGACGGAGACGTGGGGTGACAACAAAGGACCGAGCCCCCTCCTGCCCACAAGGCTGGACCCACTGGGGCAGCCCCAGGTGCAGCGCCCTAAAGACACAGCCTTGGAAATAAATTTCAAGACCTCTCTCTTAAAGCCAGATTGTTACCACAGAGGGTTACCCTTGCTGCTAAAAAGGTTTCTTTCCCCCCCGCTGGAAAATAGTTGGATAGATTATTCTATATCTGCGGTAATGGCATGTTACATCTTCGTGCCAGATCCACAATACCGTGTTTGTTCAGTGTGGGAAGCTGTTTAAAAATGACTTTCCTATTAGAGTATATAGCTTAGTCTCTAGATGGAAAAAGCCAGATCAAAGATATAGCATTTATAAAACTGCTGGTTAAAAAGATAAAAGTGAGATAACAGACATCAATTTTTCACTATAAATCTCCGGGTTTACTACAACATTAAAATTTCCAGTAAAAGCAGGGTTTTATATACCTGAACTCTAATGGCCTATTCTGAAAATATTTATGTCAGGAAAAGCATGGTATTTGCATGCCAAAAGCAATTTTAGTGCCAATGTTCAGCATTCCCTTCCCATTTAACTCTTTCCCATCTACTCAGGAGTGTTAGATGCTCTGCCTAATGCCTTCCCCGTGCACCTCCCCATGCAGCCCTTCGGACAAGGACGCTCCAGGTGCAGACTAAGGCAAAAAGTCGAACACTTCTAATAAAATAATACTGCACAAAATACTTGCCTGATGGCTTCAGATGGAGTCTCTAGCGTGGTCTGAATAACTGATTTTACCTCCATGTTTTCCACATGAAACTATTCATTTCCAAGGGGCTAACCACCTAACCAAAGAGAAGGACGGGGACAGAGGGACAGGAAATCGGGCAACACAACGCAACAGCTCAGAAGTAATGGGCCAAAACTCTTCACAGGGAGATGAGGTTTCTGGAGGTATGGGTAGTACTCCCTTAGTTTTATTCTACAGTTAAAATTGGGGCATGATTCTGTCTTGCCTTCAACATATAGGCATTTTTATTCAGTGAGAAGAGAGGGCATTTGGCACCTACATGGCCATACACAGCAATTGGCAGGATTGATGCTGCAGGAAAGTATCAATTTCACCTGTTTATTCTACTATAAAGTAAAACTTAGGTATAATAATGCAGGCTAACAGCCTTACACTGTAGTGCATGGGACTCTCTGAGGTACGGAAGTTGATATTACTTCAGTTTTTGAAAAATGTAATTTCCTAAATTTAAGAGAGCTTTAGCAATGTAAGCTAATTTTCAGCAAAGTTTTCCTTTCTTCCCTGCTTCATACTAGCATGTGCGGGCCACAGCTTTTCAGGATAAGCCATTAACATAAATGTAACTTCTCAAAACACAGCAAACATACAGAAATGCTACGTCTCTACTTGCCTTATCTCTTGGGGCTCTTAGGTTTGGGGTTTTTTTTGTTTGTTTGTTTGTCTGTTTTTATGGAATAAAATTAGATTTCAGCATCTGTCACCATCAAGAAAAAAACTCATCCCTGGCTCCCACATGAAAACATTGTAACCAATGCACAGTTACTGAACCATGATGCCTTAATGATCATTACACAAATCAACTTTTTTTTTGTTTGAAATAATGAAATTAAGAATGTGCTTTCATAATTACTTGAATCAGACTGTCAGGTTATAAATTTAATAAAACTCCAATAAGATTAAATTGTAAAAGTAACGTATACCACACAAATTTATATATGCGCGGAATCTTTTCATTTTGACTTATTCACGTGTGCTGATTAAATTTTAGTAAACAATATTGTTAATATTGCCGTTCTACCACTAGAAACCAACAACCTGTGAGCAGACACAAAGCACTTGATAAACCTTTCCTCTTTCTTTTGCATGCATTCTTCTAAAGCTTTCTTTTCAACATAATCTAACAAAAAATACGTAGGTCTATTAGGCAGACAACTTGCAATAAAACCATAAGATTTTAAATACTGACATTAGGTGTTTTGCCAATTACAGTTCTAAAACTCCCCAAAGATATGATGTATTCAAGCAATTTGAATTATAATGTCTTCCTTAGCTCCTCCGTATAACCATAGTAGCTTTTACAGGATATATTTTGAACTTAACAGAATCTGAATTTATTCAATATATCAATCCTTAAAAACATAGAAACTTTAAAAATACACAGAATGCATACACTCCTTTATGGGAAAAGGATTAAACTTTTGAAGGAATCTTATAGCTAAGTCCACAAACTCGTTCAAACCCATGTACCAGATCGTCTCTTTCCTTTGGGAAAGCCAACAAGCTGCCAGCAAAGTGCACCATGAAGCTACACGTACGCAAATCATCACTCACCTAAGGCAGAGTAGGATCTCATTAATCTCACTGCAATCTCTTCCTGCTCCCATCACCCCTTCCTCGCCCTGCGCTATGATCTCTGCCTCACCAACCCCTGTAGCCAGCTGGTTCGGTGAGCATCAGGTCTGTATGCGGTCCTCCATCAGCCAGGCAACTCTTGCCAAAGGCACTAACACAGTGCAAGCGAAGCTGCTCGTTTTTCACCTTGGTGCTACCTAAGTAGAAACTTCTGTAGCGCATCATTTAATAGCTCTTCCGTACAAAGTGCTCTACTCAGCAGAACATTATCTGCAGTCTCCTGGCTCAGGCAAGCTCAGCCACCTTGCAGATGTTGGCTGCTTCAATACCCAATCTAATGTTGACCCAAATCAGTTCCTTTAAAAATAAATAAATAAAAAGGCCCTCCAGCAAAGCAACTATCTTTGTCCACTGGCAGGGCTGCTTTAAATCACATATTGTTTTGTACCATAACTCCAGATTTTTTAACTCAGCAGTTAAATCCAGGTTTTATATCCAAAATAAGATAAGAGCAGTATTGTTCCATTTTTGTGATGTTTAAAACCAAAACTGCTAACCACCGCATCATTTTCAAACATATATCCTCCAGGCTTTTCACTATAACTGGAAGTGATTATCCCAGGATTTCCAGTTCTGAGCGGGAAACCAATATCCCCAAATGAAAAAACAACAATGGAACTCTCTCAAGAGAGGTTCTCTTAAAGAATATGTCTGAACAAGCCTCTTTTTTTGTGGAAGGGAGACTTCTTTGCCCCAAGAAACATTTCTCTCTACAACTGACAAGCTCCAACATAGAATTTTTTACAAGACGTAGATACCACCTTTAATGAACACGGCTTTGCTACAGATTTTAAACTTATTGATTGGCTGACTAGTAGTCAACTCATTAGAGAAGACCAAACACAGTCAGTTTACCTATGAGGTTGCTTCCATGAAGCAGATTTGTACTACAAACGGCCCTTTGGTTAACTACAGAGCTTGCTTGATACATAAATTAACACTGTATTGCTTAAATCTGGGAGAAAAATAACCCCTGGGAAGAGAATACAGGCATAATCTCCACAATAAAAGTAAAAAGAACTACACATTTGGTATTGCTTGCTTTCTGTACTTGATAGCAAAGTTCACACAAGAATCCAACTTTTATACCAGTACTCTAAAAAAACGCACCTCATCCTCTGGAAGCTTTTGTGTTTCACTTGGATGACCTGTCCCTTTTGAAGTCAGCACTGGAAGGGCTGTCTCACATAGAAATTTTAAGACTACACGCTTAAATAAATACACCATCACACAAATAAGATCAGATCAAAATTACATGGACCGATAGATGGGCTTCATACCTTATATTTGTGGCGAACTGCAATGGAAGGGGGAAGGTGTAGAAAACGGACAGTTCTGTAACCCCAAGTCTTGACATGTAAATAAAGACATCTGAGGAGCACACAGGTTGGAAGCTGCTGTAACATTCTATCTTGATTAGAAACATTTCAAGAGCCCTGTAATTTCCAATCAAAATTACAGTAATTTCCGATATACAAGCCATGATTCATGACAGAATTTTTACATTCCATGGGAGATTATAGTGGCCTGATGTATGACACACTGAGTACAGCACTAACATAAACAATTCAGTTTAATGTTTAAACAGCACTTGGTGTTTAGAATCCCACAATAAAAGAAACATATTATTGTAGAAATTATCACTTTGACAGTGATTGAAGGGTAGGCAGGCATGTGGCCTATAAAGCTATAATTTTTACAGTCCACAGCTTGAGTTTAATCATTTTGATATAACATTTCCAAAATATTCTTTTAAATGCTCCTTACAGCATATAACTTAAGAGACAACATCCTTTCCATACAATGAAATGGAGTAAACTCCAAAACATGAACAACACAGAAGTCAGAAGTTAAAGACTGTTAAAAAGAAAATCAGCACTAAAATGCTGACGGCCCAAGAAACATTGGTCTAACTGATCATTATCAGCTTTCCCCGGAAGATGATGTATTTTTCTATGAAGCAATTTTAGAAAAGAAAAGGAATAGTGACTAAGTGGACTTAACATTTAATCTAACCTGAAAATTCAACACTGCAAGCATTGGTGCCTTTACTGTTTCTTTATAGTGTTGGCATAACCGTGGTTCTAGTCTTTCTGATTTTTCCATATATTTTTCCTTTACTTGCTTCTTGAGTATATTCTCACCTAAATCAATGCTTTTGCATACTCCGGTGATACTTCCCAGATGACATGTCACTTATGATAATCACACCCAACAAGTGCTTGCTGATTTCCCTCCTTGCCACTAAACTTGACAGAAATTCTTCAGTTGAAGGAAACAGAACGGGAAACCACACAACAAAGGCTCAAAACTGAATATGCAATATATATGTACGCACACACGCAGGTAACCAAGCAGCCATCGTATTCCACAAAGATCATACCTGTTTTCTCAGATGTATAACCGTAATTTGTTGAGTTTTTGTTGGTTTTTTTCTAACACGGACAGTGCTGCCCCACCTCCCATGCACAGTCTCACCAGTGGGTCTGCTGCACCCAGGCCCCTTTCTAATCAAATATTTTCACAAAAAAAGGAACTCCAGCGCTCCTTCTCACAGCGCGTGGAATTGCAAAACACCAACGCCTCGAGAAGAATTCAGCAGCAACATATATAGCTCACACACAACTTTTGCCATGTTCACACCAGCCAGGAACTGATGAACCTGATGCTTTCTGAGCCATGCAAGACCCACAGGGGCGCAGGAAAGGCATCTCGCCGGCAGGGAAGAGGGAGGGATGCGCTTTGGGAAGCCACTTCTAAGCCTGCTCAGTCAAGGGTAACCAGGGGTTACCTCTGGACTCAGCAAGGAGCTCTGAGCTGTGGTACCGGGCTGGCATGCCCACCCGGCCGCTCATTGTAACTCACACAGAAACAGATCAAAATCAGAGGGGAGAAAAATTCCCGCAGGACAGGGAGGCTGTTGCGCCCCGGGAACTTTACCTGGCTTTTGGTTGCCGCAACCTTTGCAAACAGTGCTTGAGACACCTTAGCTCTCTTCATTTCCTGCTGAATCTCATCGTAAATGGAAGCATTAATGTTCATGGAATTATTTTCTGTTTTTCCATTCCTCTCTGTAGCAATAGTAGCAGTTTTGACCTAGAAAATATATTTTATGAGACATTTTTCATTATGAAGAAGTTATTTTCCTCTTTTTCCTTCCCCAAGTAGTTCCCCTTTCCATTTTATTCCTTTTATTCAATCTTGCTCTGATATTCTTTCAGCTTTTCAGAGACTTAACATTATAAGTTATTATAAGTTCAGGCAACTGGGAAACAAGAAAATTCAGCATATTGTAACAGGTGAATGCATCTGAAATATGAGTTATTGTTAACTGACCACTGTGAATTTCAATGTCATAAAACAAATTAGGTGGAAACCTGTCAAACATTCTTGTAGAGACTTGTGAATCCTTACATGATTTCTTTGCCCCACACAAATTAAGTTAAAATTGTAACTGCAGCATAAAAGAATCTCTAATGAAATAAAAACCTGACAGATGTATCTTGATTCATACCTGATGTCCAGTACACTCAAATGCAAGATAATGTAGAAAAGTTGTGGCTTTAGATTTAACTTTATAAAACAATATAAGTTTAATTCTTAAGCTGTTTTTAAGAAAGTGTTAAGTTAGAATAACGCATATTTTAACCACTCATTCATGAAATCAAGATAAGGTTTTCTTAAAACTATTTATTCTAGTTGTGTTTCACTTACGTGCATAAAATATTTATTCTTCTTGCAGTACAGGTTAAAAAATCCCCAAACACATGAAAACAAGACAGAATGATTATACTACCATCTATGCTGCATCTGCAGCATTAAGGAAAACTACAAAAAATACGTCATTAGTGACATGATATGCAGAAGACTATTCTTTCCTTTATCCTCTGGAAATGATGGAAGAGATGTTTCAACACTAAGAACCATCCCACCAAGGTTACAGAGCAGTTTCTGCAATATCAGTTGAGGTACAAAATAACCAGCAGGTACTCAGCTTATCCTACAATATTCTCAATAGTTAAGGATAAGGTTTTTCTTTAGCAGCTACTCCTGCAGTGCGTGCCCACGATTAGTGGACCACTAATCCTGAAGTGGACCAGAGGAAAGGAAAGACTCTATTTCCCCAGAGAACACACAAGGTGATGATGCAAAATCAAATCTTCAGACTTTGATTCAAACCTACTGGTTCATATGGAAGTTGTTGAGGGCTGAATTAATTTAGCCATTCAGAAGTTACGTGTCTAGTCTAAGTTAGCCATTCAGGCTACCTCAAAATCTAATGGACAGAGCTCGGCACTTCCAGAGGGTGATTCAGCCTGCTCTTAAGTATGTGTCTAAAACCACACTTTCACTATCAGTTTAATCCAGTGCCAGTCAGCATTTTCCTGTGCTCTGAAGTCCCTTGAGGTTCAAAGGGAAATCATGACAACATGATAATTCATCTTCTAATCTCACTCTCTATGAGCTTTCTTATGTCACAGGTCTCACGATATGAAAGTCAAAGGGTTTGTTTGGGTGAGAGACATGCTTAGGCAAATCATCAGCCCATTTTTTTCCTAGAAATGTCACGCTCAATTTGCGTTAACTATCCTCCATAGTGCTTTTAAGATAAAATAATCTAGCCCAGGAACTAGGAGTGCATGCCACTTTTGCTGAGCCTGATTTGTCTATCAGGCTTTTCAGGAGCTGTGCTAAAACATGCCCATTAGCTGGAAGGGGCAAAACCCCAGCAAAAACAAGGCGTCCCCTTGCCACCTTTTAGCAGGCATTAGCACTTTCTGGTGTCTGATAACAGGAGTCCTAAATGAAAAGGGAAATGATGAAAAATCCCAGAATGTGGCATCCAATTTATCACGTGATTTGCTTTTATCTGAAAACAACTGGTACTTTGCAGCCGTGACCTGGAGAGTGAGGCGTTTCCTTTTCTGCGGTGTGACATTTCACAGGTGACCCTGCCACAGAGGATGGCCAAGCCTGAGCCGACGGCTGCTCAGAAACACTTGAGGCACCTGGCAGTGGGCATCATGAGGAGCAGCACCACGAACCTCCCCTCTTCCCACCGCAGAGGGGAAAACGCATGCCTCACGCTGGGTAAATCGGCATGCGGGCTCAAGAGGAGGTGCAGCTCCTGAACACCATACAGTGAAATCATTTGGAAATTACAAAATCAGTGGCAGTTTTATAACCTTTAAATTAAAAGGATTCACTAAAAGGTAACTGACAATCAATGGGGATGTTAAATATACACCTGGAGACAGGCTTCTCTGCTTGCATGTAAAAATCAGGCTAAGCTAAATTAGAAAATGAAGAAGTGACAGCTTTCTCAACACACCTTCTTGGACCATGGGTCCGAATTTTGTCAAAGTCTTTTTGAGGCCTTCTCAAAGAAATATGTCTAACCTGTGACTAATTTTTGAGGGTCGAGATGGGAGGATGAGACGACAAAGGTATTCATCCAGGACACACAAGTCCGCAGTATCTTTTGGGAAGGAAACACTTCACTCCTGTGATCCTGATCGAAATGACTCTTTTCTGTATGCACACTGCCTTTTTGATTGCTACACAGCATCAAAAGACAGCTTCATGTTGTAGCAGCACTTCATAGACTACCAAACTGAGCTGTGAACACCCAGATCATCAAAAAACAAGACTCGCACACCATGCTGGAGACATAATTCACATTGTGCATCTTGGTCCACACTTTTTAATGCCCAGTTTAATATGCATATGCACTTAACCCAGGGGAATTACTGAAAATCCACATTCTGGTTGGCAAATCACATCTATCTTTACACAGGTACAACAAACTCAGCATCCTCTAATATGTCACTGAAGTTAAAAAAACATAAAACCAAAAAAGATGAGTGATATTGCCCTATTGCCTTCTATTGATATTGAATTAGGAAGCGAATAACAGAAAACACCACTATCTGCATCAAAATGCCATATTAGCCCAAAAAACTTCAGGAAAATGAAAGTCTTAAAGTCATAAAATGATAGGTTTGGGGATTCTCAAGAGATGTTGTTCACTGCCATATCCTCACCCCCTCCAATTTACATCATTGGCCAAGTATAAAAATTCTTCCCCCGCCTCTTAATAATTTCTCTTCAAAGATCAAGTATAGACTGTGACTGGACTAGATGGACTATTGGTCTGCTCTGGTCTGATGAGTTCCATGCAATAACGCTAATTAACCTCTTGGAGAATATCCATACATAAAACTCTTTCATAATTTATACAGAGCAAGCATCTAGGCTGTTGTGTTGAATTTAGAATTGAGTTCAAGACAGAGGCTGTTTGAAGTTGGGTTGAAGAAACACCCTCCTCCTCAAAAAAGCCCAACAGAAAACAAAAAAGCCCCCAACAGTGCAACTTCAGGACTTGGGAGAGGAGGTGGAAAAAGTATTCATTTTGGAGAGAAAAACAAAGCAAAACATAATCTCTCATCTCATCCACACTTAAGCACAACCTCTCACCCCACCCACACTTACAGCCACATTTTCTGTTTAGGAAAGAAACCACAGATCAGCTAATTTTTTTTTTTTTTTTGACAGTAACCAAATTTTGCAAACACTAATTGAACAGGGGAATATTATTTTACAAACATAACACACTGAGAATCAGAAAATCGTTTGGCCATCTTCCTATCGCTTATCAATTTAGTTGTTTAGAAAGACTTGGAAAATAAAACAAAACAATACATCCATCCTCTCCTGGCCTGCCTAGATATATATCTTCTCATCTAATAAGACTGATGACAGTAGCAAGAACTTCTGGATTAATTCAATTTTCCTAAACAAAGGACAGGTTGTTATAGAAGGAATAACCAATCTGAAGAGGTTTTCACAGACATGGAAGCTCATTTCTTCCCCACCGAAACCGAAACAAAAAAATCTTTTATAACACATTCTCATAAGTACCGTTTTAGCTTGGGAACAAAAATCTTCTTTAATCCTGGTTTAGCTTTTAATATTACATCGTACATTAAAATTCATAAAGTAGTTCATTCCAGGCAAAACAAACTACTTTTCAGTTCTGCTCTGCAAATAGCACAGGAGGTACAATAAATGGCTGTTGCTTTCAGAACAGCTTTTATCAGGACAAGGTTTACTACTCCATTATTACAGTGGCGCCTGGAAGTGCAGTTACAGTTAAGTGTCAGGGTTTCCATTAACTCTTCTCCATGGCGGCTTTTTTTGGGGGGTGGGGGATGTGAGAAGGTTGCATTTATTATTTTGTTCATTTTTACTTTCATTAAAATGCAACTTGGCACAAAGACCTTCAACCTAAATCTCAAATTTTGCAGACTTAAAAATAAAAATTTTGCTGGTCATACATCATGTATGGCATGTGCATGTGTTTCAACTCCAGGGCTCCACTGACAAGTTTCACGGTAGCTGCTGTTATCCAGAGCTCCTTGCAATGGAGGTTCACTGGTCCTCAAACACCAGTAATACAGTGTCCTCTTCAAGACCAGTCTTTCAAGAGTGACATCCTATCTCTGGGCCCAAGATGAAATTGGTTTAGCATGAAGGAACTGTAATTTGCCTGTAGTCAGAAGAGGCCAGGATTATATTTATGAAAATGAAGATTTTTGTCAATTGAGTACACAGAACCATGACTCATGAATGATTTGTGGACACTTCCTGAAACATTGCCTTGTTAAAATTATATTCTGCTCTTGACTTTACACGTACTCTGTTTTTACACAGGATGATGATGGGCCCAAGAGTCAGTATAAATTTTCTTTGGGGAATAGGGCAGCAGGGAGTTCTTCCTCAGCTCTGCTGAAAGTGAGATTACTTGCCCTGAGAAGGAAGTGTTCATTACTGCAGAATGGCTAATAAGCTTTAACCAGAATATTTTGGAAAAGAAAATCTGTGACTTGGTCACCTGTCTCCATCCCCCCTCCAAACCGTACTAAGGACGAGGGAGTCTTCTTCCCCTTAGCCCCACAAACTGCCCTGGTGAGAGGGAGAGGCCATCCCTAGCACATCCCTGGAGAACTCCATCCATCCTGAACATAGCTCCACACTCAGCATCCTCTGAAGTATCCCAACGTGCAATAAACTCATCCTCTGAACTTGGGATACCCAGAAAGGACATCTGTGGGGTGATCCGCAAGATGAAGATGCTAAAGTGGGGGAAAAAAAAAAAAATAGAATAAGAAAGGACCTTTTTTTCTCCCTTCTAGGTTTGAGAGGCTGAACTGTTTCTCCATGCAATACCTACCTGACGGAGATGCTAGTATTTATAAACTTCACTGCCCCAGGAAAGAGCCTGACAGACAGGCTTCTGCCCCAGAAGGTGGCAAGATGAACAACATCCAAAGGAAAAATTCTTGTGTACGCCATCTCCTTGCACTCAGTCCACCAGTGTGGAAGATAGCAGCAGACTTTTACAACTTGACCAGCTTAGAGGGCTATACACATATCCCAAAAGCTCATGCATTAGAGGCTAATGATTTCAATTAAAAAAAAAAAAAGTGAGATTTTGCTTTTTTGTTTAAGTCGGAGAGAAAGGGAGAAGTAAGGGGGACAAAGAGCTTCTTAAAGGATTTCAAAAAAGAATTGGAAACAATCCAGATACATTAGCTCAAGTAGCAGCTAGTAAGAATGCTGTAAAAATGAGATAAATTCAACACAGTTCCTTCTAACTCAGGCACCAGGGTTTATGCTTGGTGAGTTCCTACTGTCCTATCAGACCTCCAAGGTCACGCTTTCTGGTTTTGCATGCAATAGTATGCAAAATTCACACAGAACAAGCTCAGCTGCTAAATGGTTAAGTCTGCTCTACTGTCTGGCCACCAGTTGGCAACACAAAAATGCAAAATAGATCCTTTTCAGGATGTTTATTTTCACATCCTTCCGAAACTGATAACTTGCAATTGCAAAATAAACCTTCATGTGTGGCATATTAGCTCCCATTTTTCATGGTTTCATAGTTTAATTGTTTAAAACGTTACACTGGTCTAAAGATTTAATATTAAATATGTTGGCTCTTGTGTAAATTCTGTTGTCAGGATAAACGGTCTGTTTTGTCTTTCAATAGTTATTCAAGAAGCTCACAGCTAAGCTAGAAAAATATACTGTATTCCTCTATAATGAACTTTAAATAATTGCTTGTAATAAATTTAGTAGTAATGCCACTAATAGTTTTATTTCCTTAGTATCAAATAATCAATAAACTGTGGATATTTGGGGGGGTATCAGATTAGTAGTTTGCATTAATAATTTTGCATTATCCTGACTATAATTTATTTCTGCTATGATCTGTTAACTTATACTTGCCAGTGCAACAACTAGAATAATTTCATTACTATTTCTAGCATTAAGTATTGAACTTACGTTACCAACACTGACATTTCAATTTTCAAATTTAGGGCTCACATTTAGTAGCAGGTGGCCATGTGTTTATAGGTGGGCAACTCTGGCAACACGTAAAAAGGTTGCACAGAATCCCGGCTCAGAGGTTTCTACATCCTCGGTCCATCCACTTGGTAAAGTGCGTGTATTTTGATGAATGACAGAGAACAATATAACAGGTAGAAAAACAACTCTTTCGTTCTGTAGGCCTCAAGTATTAGTCTGTAAGGTTTCCTTACAAACCTGCTTTCCTTTTGAAAAGGATTAAAACAAAACCGTATGCTCTTTCCACTTTGAACCATCGTGATTAGGTTAACTATACTCCTGACTCCCACTAAAAAAATGAAAAGTAATTATGAACAAGAGCACAGTAGAGACAGACAGACCGCCCCTCCGACCCCTAAATTTGGACTTGCAGTATGTTTTGTCAGTTAATAAAACCCTTAAGTCTCACTTTCTTTCTGGCTGCGAGGGATTTATACAGTTTAGAGTGTGAATTAAAACCAATACAAGGACTACCTCTGACTCGACATCCTTCTGGAAGGTCCTGTAATTAACTCTGTTCTTTAGCTGTGAAATTGCCCAAGACCACTTGAGACAGAGCGAGACATTACCTCGCCAGAAAGAGATAAGTTAAGAAGGAGGGTTAGCATTTGCTCTGAATTACCTGGGCTGTGGGAGCAGGTACAGATATTAAAACAAACTCAAATGTTACTTTAAACATAGTTATCTATATTTAACTATTTCCCACTAACGCATTACTATGTAAATAGATTCTCCTTCTTTATCTTGAAGAGTATCTATAGTGTATTTCACAGACTAAACTCAGTTAATGATACCAAAACTAGACCATTAGCACAGTCTGTTCTTTCTGCTAAATTTTTTTTCTCTTCTTGTGAAAAGTACTGCAGCGGGTCAAAGTGATCTCCTCTCCTCCTTTTTCCTACAATTTTGTTATTCACTACTTCAGTCTGTTCCTTAGCATCCATTAGCTGCAGGAAAATTAGAAAAATAACCTGGAGGAATTTATAGCCTTCAGAATGGGTACGGAGTATAGTCATAGGCACATGCCTGAGCCTGGTTAGTAAAAAACTGCTCTGTGTTTATATACTCAGCCATCACTAAACTCCCACAATCCCAAAGCCTTGCTTTGTACAGCAAATCTGGACTGCGTATACTGCACGATTCTCACAGATCTGTAAATCAGTTTGTTTTGTCCTTGCATAGGTACAACCCTGAGCCACAGCAATGCAGAGGATTTCAGAAAAGGTACACTATTTTTGGAGTGTTTCATTCACAGCCACGTTTCTTCTTTGTGGAAATCCCGTGCATCCCTATGGCTCACACCTGTACTTCTCATGTACCCTAAAAGATATGTTTCCCTGACAGACACAAGGACTCAACCGTTGAATTTCTAGATCCCACTCCATCAAACTTTATAATTTTGGGAGAATTCAACTAATAGTCCCACTAAATTTTGCAGAAATCAATAGCAGTTTCATTTGAACAAATACTAAATGAAGTTTTAATGAACATATCCCAGTCTTTCTGAGGGATGGATATATCAAGTCTGTTGTTATCCAGCTGCCAAGCAGCTTGACCTTGTGAAAGTGTGCCCAGCATTTTGGGATGCAGTCCTCTTCCCCCCATCCCTTTAGTTTTACCTGTTTGTTCTCTGGGAGATAATTTTTAAGACAATACGATGTACTCATACTTTCACTTTCATTCCCACTCAGTTTAGTGGTCCAAATACTTCAAAATTCCTATTTGAATCTCTAACATTAAAACTAACACCTGAGAATTATATGAAAAAAAAAAAAGACAGCTGAAAGCCAGCACGGTCCAGTCCCAGTAAAGCTCATATCTCAGTAAAATGAGCAAAACACTCTGTAGGGGCCAGAATGGATAGAAGTTATCTTAAAACTAGAAAATAGGTAGTAATAAACTGCTACTATTACCCATTATATTTCTTAAATTTGTGATATGCACTGCCAATAATGGTTCTACGAGCGTTTTAAAAAATGCAGCAGTAAAAGCCTTCATCTTTTTAAGAAAGGTTATCACCCAGCAGGACAGCAAGAAAACTCAAGGAGCAAATCTGAAAGAGAGCGAGCGGTTTACTTGTGGGGGCCGGCTGGGCGGTGTGCTTATGAGAGGTGCGGGGCCCATCGCAGAGGCTGCGTTCAAGCTCCTTTCCCTTTCGTCCTGGTAAATTCGATCTCGTTCGGCTTCCGGCAGCTGCAAGAAGTTCTGCATAGCCCGAAGGTTCACCAGTAAGGACTGCGAGGCAGTCTTGGGATCCTCTTCCTTTCGGAGGATTTCTGAGAGCAAGCCCTGTAGAGAGGGAAGGAAAAAAAGCACACACTGGAGAGTTAGCCAAGGTGTACCCCATGTAAAACCCTGCACTGCAAACCCACTGCTTATCAGTCCTCTTTCTTCTTTCCACTGGGCTGAGAACGAGAGCAGCGAATGCACTATTCACTCCACATAGAACGTATTAATGGCATTTTAGGTAGCAGAGAGCCTCAATTGTACCCTTAATTTTATTAACCATCTGTTTTGCATACAACATAAGCTGAATCTGCCTAATAGGTCTCCTTCCCTTTACTGGCTTAACTTGCCATGAAATCTTTCACAGTCGACAGACAATCACAAGACGTTAAGAATAAGTGAAATACAGATAGTCCAGAGGCATGACACCGGGGTCTTCTCAGGCTTCTCCGACAAAATGCATAGCCAACCTAAAAAAAATGGCTTTCCACACTTCTAGCAACTTTAACAGCTCTTTGAAAGGAAGTGATATTTCACAACTAATCTGAGACGATTAACTTGCAACGTTCATAATGTACTGCTTAATTGACTGAGGTCCATATTTTTTAAAAGTCAATATTTTGTTTTGAGAGTTGTATATTGGAGTTTAACAAGTGAGGAAACTCACAGTTGGATACTCTCCTTCCTTCACCCTCCTCCCATCATGTCTCTCTTCTCACCAGGACAACCCTAATCCTCACCCACTCCATCGCCCAGGCTATTTATTTGAGCACCTGCTGCGCGGGTGTCATTTCCTAAGCCCATTTACTGTTGCTCTCTGACCACTTTTAGAGCGGTCCACAATGAATGAAGGTGAGCAGTGGGGAATGAGAGGAGAACAGCGAACAGGGCATCCAAGGCCATGAGCCAGAGGTGGGCAGGCTGCAGTGGACAGCCTGCTGCCAGCAGCTCGTACGGACCGCACCAGGTTTCCTATGGAATCGTTTCATCTCGGTTCTCAGCAATGGAGCAGGCCTGGCAGCCTGGGACACCTAATTACTCTAAAAGATGAAACATTTATGAACCTCTGAGTGCAATTAGAACTTTAATGTCACCAGGTTTTCAACCCCCCCCCCCCGCCAAATTTGCCTTTTAAATATGTCAGGCATACAAAATTCTCTACTGCCTTGAAGTAACAAGGTGGTGATAAGAAAACTAACTTTTCCAAAAGCAAATGTGAACTTCTTTTTAGAATGAATGCTGTTGCCATGCTGGGACAAGGAGAGGGTTGATATGAGGGGCTTCTATTGCTAATGTAACATGGAACATGGATATGATTGTAAAGGAGAAACACAACCGGATGTTTCTTTTCCTAAAGAACTGTTGTGAGTTATCTGGAACCATGGAGGGGTGAATGGAGGGAGGGAGGCAGGCAATAAGAAGGCTAAAGACAGGCAACTCTGACTGAAGATATCCATTCCTAAGAGAGTGCAACAGAAAGCTACGGCCCAAGCACCAGCCTCCTCTGCAGGGAAGTCTGATGCTCACAGCACCTATGGAAGTTGTCACCTCTGTCAAAGGTTCTGTCCTACTAGGAAAAAGCTCCTTAAGAAGGTGCTGCTGCAAAGCCACTGCTCTCAGGCAGGGTGAGAGCCCACCCAGTGCGGCTTTCAGCTCTGCATTTGCCCCAGCGCCCTTCCACCCACCAGGGGGGACGAGGACAAAGGTGCTAACCACTACACTGGGGCCAGCGTGGTCCTTATGGCCCTGCCTGTGACTGTACACGCAAGAGGGAAATGGGATGAAGAACACGAACAGTCTTTCCAGCACTAAGTGTGAAAATATAATTTGGAAGAAGATTAAAAAAAAATAAAATCCTGAGGGATACTTTCTTACCACTATTCTTCATCCCTCCTCTTTTCTGGTATCCAAGCAGAAACTACTCAGAAAGTAAATAAAAGAGTTACAGACGAAAGTGGCATTTGGGTGGAGTATAAGTTTTAAATTTTTTCTAATGATTAGTCTAATAATAAATTTACTTATTAGCTAATATGGAAATTAAACTCTTGTCTACCACTTTTTTCTGCTTTTAAGAACTCAAATCCACGGTCACTAGTGTTTATCAGTGGTAGGGGTTACGTGACCCATCCTCCAAGGGAGGCAAAAAATGATTTTGTGCCACCGGAGACAAGGCAAAGCTGTCTGCAGAGCACAGCGTGTGTGATGGAGGTGCACACGTGCGATTTCTGACTGCTACTGTGCTGAAAACACCGCACCAGGATTAAAAAGAAGAAAGAAAAACTAAACTGAAGTGGACTGATCATTGGCAGGAGAGGAGACTCCTTACTAACAGCCAGCCCACTGTCAGCCACAGGAAACATCCTTGAAAAATACTTTAGCCCATAATAGAAAATATTTACTCGTATAAGCCTTTGCCACACAGTGGGCAGCTAAAAAAAGCAGAAAAGGCTGTCTTCCTTGTATAACTTTCCCCCCTCTGCCTCAGTGAAATAAGTAAACAACGAAAATTGTTTTTTGTATTTTTTCCTGTGTTTCTCGGTATAACCATTGCTGCAGGACACCTCTTGCTGATGAGAAATGCCACTAAGTAATCATTCCCTTCTTCCCCCATCAGTGCCATGGCTCTTTGCATAAGCTAGGAGCAGAGCAGAGGACACAGATGCAGAGAGAGGAGGGGAGACGAGAGAGTGGGAAGAAGGCAAGGAGGAGGGAGGTGTTTGCTTCTAGGAGCTTTGAACCTAAAGGTCAGAATATGTGAGGAAATAACATGAAAAATAAGGTGTAGTACCAGACGCAGGCAAAAAGTCTCACAATACAATTTGCCCGCTTCACATACTACTTCATTGCTACTGCTTCAATTTTCTGAGCGCAGAACTTCAGCTAAAGATTGTTAGACAAGATGGGAAAATCCTAGAAAGAAAACATCAGCTCTCACATCCTGCCCCATGCTGACGTGCAGAGATTTACTGTTCGTTTTACCAGGCTTGAACTGGTTTGCCTAGATACACATGTCTTGGTGTGACCTCCTGATACTGTCCTTCAGGTTGCATAAAAGCTAAATGCTGTTTTGTATAGAGATAACAAACACTGTCAGGCTCGGTGCCCTCCTCACTCTTCCTCACTTCTATTCTTTTAGCACTGGAAAAGTATTTTCTTAAAATGTTACAAGGTCCCATTGAAAAAAAAGAAAGTTTACATGTCATCACAAGTATAATTCATTACTAATTGCACAAAAATGTTCAATAAATATTATCAGGGCTTTCAAAAGCTAATTATGAATTCTTTAAAAATGGAGATAAACGAACGTGTCTGCCAATATGAACAGAAACAGTGCCTGTCTGGCCCCCAGTTTGTCTCCTCTTTGAACATAATCACTGATTCAAATAGATTTTATCAGCCTGATAGAACTTCAAAGCTCCCAGAAGAAAAATGCAATTTGCCCAAACCTCCCCAAAACATGCAGAACATCCCTGAACGCTATCCCTCTCCGTTGCAGGGTGCTCCCATCCCATGTCCAGGTGGAATATTATTTGCAAGCTCCACCTACAAGCCTGGATCCCTGCCAAGTAAGTTATAAGCAGACACATTTATCTATGTCGCTTAGTAGCAAGAGGAGAGCTGTCATGATAGTGTAATAGCACCTTTTTACCTTTTATTCAATAGTGATATGGATAGTGTGCTTTTTCTTAAATTACACTACGAAGAATTATATGAATACAGTGGCAATTTCTGTTATACTTAAGCAGGCAAATTTCTCTCTACCACATAATTTACAGAACTCAAATTCAATAAAACATTACATGATGGTCCATTACTGTTATCAATTTTGAATAATCCATCTTCATTTTTCATTTTACTGGAAAATAAAGTGTGCCAAAGACAAAGTGGAAGAAAAAAAAAAAAAAGCGCCTGAGAAGGTGGTTTGTGTAAACTTAGATTTTGTTTTAAAATTACACGGAGCCGTTCACTGCATCCAAGTGTTCTTCCTCGAAACAGCAATTGCCCAGAATTAGCAGGAACACAGTCCTAAATACACTGAAGTTTTCTCATGTGGGAAAAGGCATTATAGATGAATGAAAGGCAATGTATTCTGGTAGCTAATATTTTAAAAAAGCATGGGGGTGAAGTAGAAAGGAGGGGGAGAGAAAAGGTACCTGGCAGAAACACTAAGAAGTACCCAAAAACCTTGAGATGAGAAACCGTCACTACTGGTGGGGAGAAGAAAAATTACAATAATCAGACACGGCAAAAGCAGCAAAAAGCACTCCCCCTCCTTCCGCGAAGATGGAGCCGAGAGGTCACCTCCGTACAGCAGCACCCGAGTTCGCGCAGCAAATGTTATGGTTGAAAGCGCTCAGAGAGAGAGAGAGAGAGGCAGCCCCCAGTCACGGTTCCAACCACAACCATGACTAACACAATTCCTTGCTCGCGCAGTAGGCACAGGTCACCCTGCCACGCACCAGGTTAAGCTACGCCTTCCAGTCAGATGTCAGGCTTGCCTGTGGGAAGCCAAGCTTTCCTTTTCCTGACTTGCATTTACATTTACAAAAGCAGGACAGAAGTGGCAGAGGAGCTTGTTTATTTGTTGAGGGCTCCGAAGGTGGTTGATGCTCTGCTCCAGCTCCCTCCAGAAGAACAAGAGCAGGGAGTCTTCCAGTTTACCCGCAAATCTGCAGGGGCAGGCTGAGAAGAGGCTGGCATGGGCCACCACGCCGTGGGGGTCTGCCCCGATGCATCGTCACCGTCGCCCCCCCGGCTTCTTGGTGCCACCCTGGCAACCAAGTTGATCACAAATGCTATTTTCCAGCCAGCAAAGTGCAGAGAAATACTGAACTCGCTCTTTCAAGAGAGCGGAGGCGTCTGCACAGTGGACTGACATTAGCTGGAAAAAATACTACGTTGATTAATTCGGCCGAACAGATCAATTTACTGAAATTACCCCAGCAAACAGAGAGTGGCACATACATTTGGTAGCCATGCGCGAGGTGAAACTCGGATCTGCTAGCACAAACCCTGACTCAACAAACTTTTCCATGGAGCACTACAAAGAGGTGCTAACAGGATTCAATTTGTTTCTTTGCAGCCAGTGAGCTGGAATCGCAACTGCTGAAGGACAAATAACACTTCAGACCCCCTGAAGCCTTCCTAGAAGGACCACTGGAAATTTTCTCATGGGGAGAGGTGCTCCATCCTCCGAAACCACTTCCGCTCCGTACAGCAATTGTTCTATTTTGCCTGGATAGACACTAATTTTCATTAAAGTTACAGCCTCCTGGACTCTTGGATTAAGCTTTGCGAGGCACATTCCTGAGAACCACACGTTTTTGAAACTACCATTTTGAAGATGGGGGGGAAAGTTATCCAAGAAGATATTAAGGACACCCTTTCATTTTTCTGAGGTGTGGCTGAGGGTTTTTTCCTGCCTTATCAATAGATGATAATTTAAAAAAAAAGATACTCTAGTTTTCAGAAGGAATTTTAACAAGTTCTTTCCTTTGGGCTGGGAGGAAGCAGAAATATTTCTAGTCAACATTCTTCCCCCAAATCAAAAATTCTTGGAAATAAGGGCCAAGTGTTGAATTACCACACTAAGATGGTAGAACTCACTCTTTCCACCCAAAACCCCCATGAAATTCTGTATTCACATTGCAGGGCACTAGTCTGTAAGACAAGAGGTGCCAACATGTTCAGGCAATTCAACCGAAGTCCATTTTTATTGCCAAAACATTAAGCTAAATTATTCTTAGTTTACAGTTCACTTCCTTCCTTAACTTTTACACTGAAATCAAATCTCTCTCCTCATCTGAGACCATATCTTGACATCAGGGTTTTTTTTTTGCACAGAACTCCTAACCGATTTCAGTAAGATCTTCTGCCTTCAGAAACTGATGGCATGATATGGTCCCTGGACACGGCTCAAATATGCTTATGACAGTTTCAAAAATGTCAGTGGTAAGCCTGAGTTAGCTTTTTATCTCAGAAAACAGTAGTTGAATTTAAAAAAGCATTTTCACTTACACTAGCCAAAGAAAAACCCCACAAAAAATTCAAAAGATATTACTTCAATATTAGAAAATAGCATCTAAATTGTATCAGTTATTAAAGAGCTGCCCTAATTTTAGTTAAATGTGATGTATCCTTGAAGAACCTGAGACAAACTCCAAAGTACAGCAAGCAAAACTAATTTAAATGCTTTCTTATAACAATGACAGGTATCTCTACCTGTATTTATTCTTGGACGTAGCTGCTACCGTGGGTACAACTAACAACTTTCAGTTTTGCAAAAGTGAAACGTGCTCACGACAAACTCCTCTGGATTTCAACAGGGCTTCACTTCATATTAAAAGTATGCTGAGATATTTCTTAGCAACACTGAGGCTAATATTGCCTAGACTCCTAGTATTTTTTCCTTTCTGTTCCCCACGTTTGCCACAATACATGATGAATGTTGCAAAATCTTATGTAGCTAACTGCAAATACTAATTTGACTAGCTCACACAATTTGTAGGACATAGGGATGCTACTCCATGTTCTTTCAAGTAAATTTTGTTGAAAATTGCCAAAATATATTACACATATATTTTGTATCTCTTCATGGGATTTGTTTCCAACGTTCATTTTGGGGTTTCCTCCCAGTTTTGGGTCACTTTGAACACATTTTACCAAGCTGGTTAACCACAACGTCTGTGAAAGAATTGAACTTTAAACAAATATTTAATAACATCTGTAGTAAGAAAAATATATAGTAAACAGGAATCAGTATTTGCCCTAGAAATCTGGTTCTACAGTTGCATTCATCACTTTTCAAGAGCATCTTTTTATTCTGCGTCTATAAATTCAATGTCCAGTCAGAACCAATTGTCCTCATATTTCAAGGTAACAAATAGTGTTCATGCACAAATGATAAAGATCAAAAGCTGTATGCAAAACTAGCTGACAGAAAACGAACAAATTACTTTGGAGGGGGGAAGAAGCTGAGAGAAAACAAGCTGCTTTTAGGCAAGTCTGAGAAAGAAGTAAATATCTAATTAACTATTTATTTTCTGAATTATTTGCTTGGCTTTTTGCCCAGGTAAGATGGCAGCTGCAAACCACGGTAATTTGAACCTACTGTTGTTATTTCGATACTTTATAGTATCAATAGTTAAAATATTAAATACTGTATTAAACAAAACTTATTTGTAAGCAAGTTATTTGTCACTTATTTGTAAATGTAACAACTGACACTGCCTGAACCTAACTTATGTAAGTAATCCTTGCATGAGTTCATGTATTCCATGAAATTTGGTATGAAAGACCCAGATCTTGAAAACCTACTCTGCTGTTAAGAGGAAAGATACGCACACACAGAGCTGTGCAGAAAAGTCACACCATGACTCTTCTTTCCTTTAGCTAAAGGAGGATGTAAAAATTTTTAAGGCAATAATAATTCAGAACAGTTACAAATGACGTGCTTATCCAAACCTGGTACCAGTTCATTTGAAACAAAATTTTTATTCTCTAAGGTATGCATGGACAAACAGCAGCATTTCAAGAGAAGCCCAAATTATGATTATTTTATGATAATCTACAATGGAAAAGTACTTGCTCTTTAAGTTTAAAGATGTGGAATCAAAGAAAATTTACCTACGTCTTTTTAAAACATTTCCTTTAAAAAAAAGAAATCCTGTTGTACTTGCTGTTAAGATAGACTTCTAAAATTTTGAGATCTTATTAATTGAATTCGATATACTGACATTTCTTCCATAAATTCTGCTTGATTAAATTCCATGCAACATGGCATTAAGTTAAATTCATAGAGTAGAATAAATTATAACAGGGTTAGCTTCTAAAACAGGTGTAAAAAATAACACATTTTAGTGTTACTTATCAGCTTTGCTAGGGCTAGTTTTTTCTGCATTGAAGAGCTGAAGTATATGTTCTGACGTGGACATCGGCAATCTCAGCAACTACTGTTTTTGCAACAAACTACAAAAAATAAAAGAAAAGAGTAGATGATCTAAAAATAAAGCTTTTATTTTTTTAAATCTTTTCAGAAGCCTGAAATTATGTTATTAAGCCTTTCACTAGCAAATAATAAAAATAAATGCAAACAAGGATAAAAAACCACCTCAGGTATACCTGTGAAAAGAAGACAGGTTGCTCAGTGTGTGTGTGTGGTCAGTATGGATACACCTTTTCAACCCAAAAGGCAATCTGTTGGGTGACTTTGTGACTGGTTCTGCATAAAAGTGTTTATGTCCTTTCCAGGGAAGATTAAGATATTCATAAATCATCACAACTGGAGAGGAACCAAGGTGTAAGAACAGTGGGTATTGCCACAAACCAGTCACTGAAGATTTCTGTACTGTATCAACACAGACACTGGTCCTGCGAGGAAGCGTGGTTCCTTCACAGGAGCTAAGTGACAAGGCAGAAATGAGGAGAGGGACTTAAGAGGTGATCTTTACTAAGTAGAGAAGAGAAAGAAGGGACTCAGATTTTAAAAAAAAATAATAAAAAAGATGACTGACCTGAGTTCGGTTAAAAGCCACACGTGCAAATACTGCCTGTGAGATTCCTGCTCGTTTCAGTTCATCACGGACCCACTGGTAGATTTCGGAAGACACCTCTGTGTTTGTTGAGACCTGCTGCTCCAACGGCTTGTTCATGGATCTACTGACAGGAGGAGGGTGGTTCAAGTACTGTTGGTTTAAGGACTGCTGGGCTAGAAGTCTGTTCACTGCATACTGCTGGTTCAGCAACTGGGCCATTACCAGCTGCTGATTTACCAGCTGAGGGCTAATGGGAGTAGATACAAGTCCAGGGTGCAGGTTTGGAAGCGGGGTCCGAACTGATGGTTGACTACCATGAGAAAGCTGAACAGGGGATGGAGGCTGTTCGGCTGTGTTCCCTGGGACCGGCTGCTGACCGAAGTTGACATGGTTGGCACCTTGCTGGGATAGCTCAGAAAGGCTATCCATCTCGACTGCGGTGGAAAAGAAACATTGAAAAAGCCAACGTAAGACTGAAAATCACAAACATGCTCCTCGCAAGATGTGCTAATAAAAAGAAATAAATATAAAATGGCTCATTTGGGTTCAAGCTTACTGTACCCTCCAGCCTGGAGCAGCAGGCCCATAACATCACATAACAGCATTGCGGCTATTTGCCTTCAAAATTTACCTATGAATAATGGTGTACTGAACATTTTTTTAAAAAAAACACATCCAACAAACTGCCCATCATTGTCACCAGGCCCTTGGAGGAACCAGCAGAACATGAGAGGCAAAACCACTTGCCGGAAGACCCATATGATGAAGGAGTAATTTCCCGATAGTTTTCCAAAAGCGCAACGCAGCTGAACTGGGAGCATGTGGCCACAGCGCATCCCTGCAGCGATGGCCACAGGGGACTCTAGGGACCTTGCCACTAGAGAGGGTGCAAAGATGAGAAATGGTAAACCACTCTGTGCGCTCAAGAAGACGTGGGTGAAATGGCAGATGCATCCGCACAAAGGGCAAGGGGGGCTGGTACGGGAAAGCACACCCCAACCAGAAGGAGAAGACCCCGGTGACTGGTTTTGTTCCTCCCATGGTGTCCCCGCCACGACATCTGCAGCTCCCAGCTACTGGAAATCTGTAACAAGCAGGGTGGGGTGTGGACCTCCCCATGCTCTGCTAATTTCTAGATGCTGCATCAATTGTATGGGACTGATAGGAACTAGTATAATTTATGTAAATTACACAGATGGGCTGCTTTATCTTGCAACCATGTATGTACGGTTTTTTTCAGTGACTTGCAACATGGTTGATTTTTTTTCTTATATTAACTCATCTGCCTTGACACACCCTCCTTTTTAATTAACCACACAGTTTTTTAAACTACAAGAGTTGTTCCAGCTCCCCTCTTGTGCATGATAAAACAATATAAAGTAACTCTAGGCTGATGTAAAGGAGTCTCCTTTTTATCAATATATGTCACTTTTTTCATTTTAAAGAATCTCAGTACTAGAGCTTTAGCAGTGCTGGTCTGGAAATAGCTTTAAGAAAATATGCTTTCTTTAAAAACCAAAACTCCAGTATCTTCACAAAAGAGTTGAAGCATTTTTTTTCTTATACTAGTAAAGCATGGAGGTTTTTTTTAAAAAAAAAAACCAAACAGGCAATCTGAGCTTTTCATAGTAATTATGGTCTTCACTAACTAACAGTCATTTGCTGCAAGACCACCCTTTTCTCCACAGGGATGAGAGCTGGAAGAAGAAATTGGCACCTGGATTCCCCCTCTGTCCCATCATGGGCAGAAATTTTTTTTAAAAAAAGGAAAGCGGGTTGTTCTGCAGAGAGGTCTGGTGCCCACAGCCTGGATCAGTTCCCTCAGCGGAACCCCTGCTGCTCATCATCCGTGCGGCTTTGGGGGCGGCACGGCCTCTCCCTCCAGCATTAGGTTACACAGGAATACATGCGCGCACGTTTCCTATGCACTAGTTTCATCGTCCCCAGGTGAATGGATGGTGAACCTCCCTTGGCAGACCACACAAGGCAAATTTTGCAGGGGTTGTCCCATACAGGAGCACTGCAGCGATGGAGGCAGGAGAGGATCCAGTGGGAAGGTCACCCCTCCATGCAGGCACTCTGCTGCCTCACATAGGGACCACTCAAAACCAAGGGAAGTCTCACCACTGACTTCGGCGGTCTAAGAAGAAGGGTTCGGTGTGGCACAGAAGGTACAAAGGAGATAAAGGAAAGAAGCCGCCTTTTTTCACTAGCGGAAAGTAGAGATCAACCCAAGTGGGCCATTCACTTGGAATAGTAATTCAAGCAATTATCACAAAAGTGATGCATTGTCTTCATTACAGCCTTAAGCTATAAAAGGCAAGGAACCCGTTTTGGTAGATGAATGATTTTGCTTCAAGTACTGAAAGCTAAGTCAAGCTCAAAATTCAATTCAAATTGAAGTCCCGTTTCTTCATTCTGCTGAAAACTATCTAGAAATTTTCTAACGTAAAGTGTTCAAAATTATGTTAACAGGTTTAAGAAATAGTTTTAAAAAGGGACAGTACTGAAAAATAAAAGGTATCACAGAATTAATATACCCCACTGATAGATTTTTTTTTTTCTCTAGTCATTTACTTGTGCTTACTACAACAAGCAAACAATTGTCATAATGACTATTTGTTAAAATGAATTGAAATCGGGGTCCCAAAGTTTAAGAAAGACATTTATAAAATTAAAACATTCTTATTGGAAGGCAGTGATAGTTATAGAATGCTGTTTCTTTAAATATACATTAGCCAGAGCGAGAAAAAAATACATACATTAAAAAAATCAGTCCGTCACAGTTCCACAAACAGGTTTTTTAAACAATTATTCTGGGCGGTAGAAGATCTCTAGATTTACAGAATGACAGCTTTACATCTCTGGCAACCCAAGACAGTTTGGCTGTTTCAATAGCAAATATTTATTTAAATGAATTCTTTCACTATATATGTACTTTCTACATCTACTCATCAAAAGCATCCTAAACTTATCATGAAGGGACCTGGCTTCTCATATGACTGTGACAGACCTCAACGTGACACATAATGGTATGTATCCACCATCACAGCAATTTTTTTTTTTTTTTTTGCTTACCCATCATATCTTTTGCCTTCTTGAAATGTTTATACCACCTTCCAAATTCCTGACATTTTGCTGCTGAGACATTTGCATAGTAAGTGCTGTTCACAATGGAAGAAATCATACTCTGTGCGAAAAGGGGAGAAGAAAAAAAAATAATCTGTAATACAGAGCAGTACAAGTCAAAGCAGAAATTATTTCAACTGTTGAAACCATTATATTTTTAGAGTTTGAGAACCACATTGCATCTTTAATCCTATCATCCAAAGCCTTTAAAAAACTCATTAATTAAGCATAAAACCAAACCAAGGTATATTGTAAATGGGAGCAAAAAAAGCAGATGCACTAAGGGAAGAACAAAGTTATTGACCACGAAACATAAGGCAATGGGATGGGCTCTGGACGGAAGATGCTAATCTTGAAAGTGCATTTTGTTCATAGTACTTCTGGTTTTAAATTTGATTGACCCTTCATGTACCCGCATAAGTTTACAGGCATACAAATCCTACACTGACTCCAGAAACGCAAGCAATGCCCCAAGTTATCCAGACCCATTCCCTTTGTGTCACTTATCACAGGGGAGATCCCAGAAAATCATACAGTGAAAGTATATCCCAATATCCTATTAGCAGGATAAAATAAGGGGGTTTGTAGTAGAATAAAATATGTATGTAACAACCCCAAATGAATCCAGCCTTGCTTTTCCTAAACAGGGTATTTTAAGTGATTTGCAGAAACAGCCTTATGAAAAGCTCTCATTGTCATGTCTAATTCTGTAACTGAGTATTAGCTGTAAAATAGACTAAAGGATGATGGAGATGCTTTTTTTGTCAAAGGTTCTCGAGATATCAGATAGCTACAGTGAGAAATTTACCTTCTGCTCAGTTTTGACCAATTTTAAAATAGTGGAATTTACAATGCATAAAACTTTCAGTTCCAGTACATTCTTTTACAAAATCAATTAAGACTACGCCTTGCAAAATGAGATAATGCTCCAACTTGAAAACGATACTTAGTATATGATGTATGAACAACAAAATTAGCAAATGTAATTTCAACAGACTGAACTTTGCCACCCTTTAGATTTCTATGTGGAAAGGAGTTACTTTTAGCTTAACTACAGGAATTGTCCAGCATACTGAGAAAACAACGACCGTCAAGAAGACAAAGCCCTGATTATTATGTTTCTTTGCTATTCAGCACGTAACGTTTAGCTATATTTGTGCTGTCATAAAATCGATGTGCAGCATCAACCCTTTGTTACACAAACTGCAATAACCACTAGAAGAAAGAATCTGGAGTAAAAATGCAATAAATATTACTGTAAGTCTTCTTTTATAAGGCTAGTTCAGCTTCTGAGTAAAACCTTGATTATTGATCTGAGTGAAGTTTATGATAACCATTTTCTAACTTATTACTCAGTAACACGCTATTTGTGGAGGCTCAGAACTGCTAGAGTGCAGCAGTATTATTTATGCCAAATGTGGATACCCTCTACTCACCAGGCAGCTATTTTCGTGTTTCTCTGAATCACCAAAATTCTTACCATTCCTTGATATTAATCTGGCATTTCCGAAATTAACTAAAAGCCTTTTGTCAGTGGTATAAAAGGAGAATGAAATCTTAATAGACTACTGGCAACTCTAGTCTGAATGACCTGAATCAAGCTCAGCTGAACCCGATTTCAGTTTCCAATATAATAGCAGTATCATTAATGTCTAATACTTACAAAATTATTGTTTAAGCTCCTTTATAGATTAAGCCATTTTAAACATGGGCGCATGATACCTAAGGTGTGATTTAGAAAGTCCTCTAGATCTGAACTGGTAAATTATACGTATGTACAGTCACTGCAGATCTGCACATGCAAAATGGGGAACTGCAGGTGTAATGGGCCACCATCCCATATGAGCTTGTGCCTATTTTGTGGATGTCCTTTAGACTTCAAGGTGGTTTTCTCTCATTTTACTTTGCTCCTTTCAGATGTCTTCTCCTGCCCAAATGACTTCAGTAAGTACAAAAACATGCATATCAATAATAATTTCAGTAAATTACCTACTCCTGATGAAGATGTTTGTCTAGGATTTCCTAGTCCTCCCTTCCATGTCACTTTACAAAGAAGATATGCCAATGACATTGCAGTTTGTGACATCCCCTGCTTCTTCAGGAATAAATTTAATGCAGTTACTTTATTTTACAACCAAATAGGGGACTGGTCTGTTTAAATAACACTGTTAGGAATTTTAGCTGCTTTGACACAATGTGAATTTCAGGCTCAGATGGCTAATACTGGGATTTTGCTCCAGCTCTTAAAAGTTGATAAAAAAAAAGCCCCCCCACAGACACTATCAACACATTTTTAAATGAAGATTATCCTGCTTTTTCTTTGAGAACACTTCATGCAAACATTCAAGTGATATTACCTCTGCTAAGAATCCTCATCAGGAGGAATCAATGATTTATTTACTAATTCACTGAAGGCAAAATTTTACAAGCCAGATAAAATATTACTACCTTGTTAACTCAGAAAATAACTTGACAACATTGAATTTCATTGTTTCTATGCTTTATTTATTATGTTGTCATCAAACCCACAGTCACGTCAGTGCAGGGAGATGCACTTGCTATAGCAATTCCTATATAATTCCTATTGCTTTAGAATTCCTGTATGTTTTGATGGCAATCTACATATACAAATGCCCACTATGCTTAGGGCCTAAACATGAAGATTAACCCTATGAGTTGGCGGTCTTCAGAGAGCCATGGTCTAGATTGGAGGCACACTGAAGCTTTTCTTATTTCCCAGGTCAATATACGTGAGAAGGTATCTTGGCTTATACTTATCAAGAAATTGATCGTATTTGAAACCCATCCTATTCAGATACTACTGTACAAGGGCATTCCTTATCTGTGAGGCACAGAGGCAGATGTTTTCCATGTACAAGGATGACGAAAATATCATACAAATATTCAAATGCATCCCATTCATCACTCATCATCTGATTCCTTTTTCACACGTTGCAAAGAAAATTGATAGAATGCAAAAACTGGACACAATGTTGCGAGATTCCAAGATCCCAAATTTCCCTCTCTTCTCTTTCTCCATCCCTCCCCTCCCCCCCAACCACATCCCTTGCAGTTCTGTTCTGAGAATCAGGAGATCTCATCTGAAATGGTGCCACTTTCACAGAAATCCTACTATTCTGGAATGATACCATCTGCTGCAGCCCAAGCGCTCTTTTTTTAGCCAAATAAGTTAATTATAATTAGGCATCCAACAACTGTGTGGAGGTAGGGGTAGAATTCATTCTGAAGTTCAGCTGAGGTTCACCCAGCGCAGTTTGAACCAAATCCCATTCTCTCGGGAATGGGATTAATTACCAGAGATTTGAAAACCGGACACCGTCATCCCTCAAAGAAGTTGGGGAACTTCCATGGGGAAAGGTCTTAAATATCAACAAGAACTCTCTTCATCAAATAAAGCCTGATAAAATGGTAGCATCAGACACCTTGCATGTTGTGCCAGAATCTAATGGAAGGTGTGTCCTGCAAGACACGGGAAGGACACGAGCCTTTGGTGCCGGCTGGTCGCTGCAGCCACCGCTGCAGGTGCTACCAGGGAGGGATTTCTGAGTCATTGCCTCTAACGCTGCTCTCCGACCAGGTGAAGCATTGTTCGATCATCACTAAAAGTATACTGTTGTCCTTTTTGCAAAACAACAAAAACAATGTTAATCAGGTTAATTCAATCATCTAAACCAAAACTGTTCATGCTTTTCTGCCAAATCAACCAACCACAGCAAAATCTGTTATCAGTGATTGCTCAGCTTCCAGTCAAAAAAGCTTTTAACCCCCACAGTTCCAAAACTTCCCCTAAATAACCTTAAAATTATTTTTATATGGGCAGAATGAGGTTGTTCTCGTGCCTCATGAAGGGGTAGTTGGGCTGCAGTATTTGCACAGAACAAATGCATACTAACAGACTTAGCAGAGAGTAACAGACACAGCAGCCCCCTAAAACAACTCAGCTAAATTGGATATCGGGGATTCCTTTGCAAATGTAACATTTCCCTCAGAAGGAGCGTTGTAACCAAAACTTATTTGGGCCTTCCAGATTGTTTAACTAGGGAAAAAAAAAAAATCCAAGCTTTTTTGCAACTCATTCATCGGTGTTTAAAGCTTCAAGCCTGCTCAGTGGAAGGGGCAAGGGCTGCAACAACTTATTTACACAATTATCTAAATACGATTAAACAGCTGATGGACAAATATTAAACTGGAAAATGTATAGTCATTTCAGCTTAATGTAATCCTCTTTCTGTAAACACCCAAGATGATTTTTTTTCAACCAGAACAGTCCTGACATCTCATAAGCCTAAGGGTGAATAGCAAGAGATTGTTTTTGATAGTTATAAATATTCAAAAGACATGCAGACCATCTGCTTTCATAATACAGGTAAAGCAAGACTGAAATGGTGACTGCTGTATAAAAATGGTTCTTTTAACAAAGTCTTCCTCTCCTCGAAAACTATAAAGACAGATGTCAAAAACTGTTTACACAGGGTAATCAGGAGCGTGCAAAATGTAATATTCCTTTTACACACAGTGCTTGCTAAAGAGATTTTTTTTTTCTTTTTCTTCCCATCTGTGTGTTGCAACACATTTCTACAAGTTAAAAACATTTTTTCAAACAGAGATCTCATGAATACCCAAAAACATGCTATCTGGTTTCTGAATGCTAATTAATTTCAACTAAGGAATCTGATTTTTTTTCTGTAGAAAGGAATGCATGCTTTTGAAATGGAGTGCTTCAACAATAACAGACACTGAAAACAGAACACCCCACAAGTTTAATTTTGCACTAGTTTGACACTGGCTATTTTCACAACTGTTTTACATTCAAACCCACATCTGCTAAATCTGGTTATAAGACAAACAGGAACTATTCTCCTGCTTTTCAAATAAGATTTTATTTATGTTTTACTATTTATCAAGTTTTTCAGTAGAAAGCCTTGTAACAGCATAATGATTTTGTCAAGTGGTAAGTAGAAGATACCTCATCTTCCAAGCAGAATATGAGCAGTGCTGCCCATAAACCCTACAGTCAATTTTCTGAGCCGAAACACTAATCTTGACAGTAACCTTTTAATGTATTATATTAATGGCACAGAGGCGTTAAGCACCTTTTTTATAATTCTCAATAAAATGAACATTTACTGAACAATCTGTCAAACTACTGGCTCCATTTTTTAAAGCCAAACTTTTAAGGCTCTATTCTATTTTGTCTTCCATAAATCCTCCACTTTACATCCCTAGACGCAAGCAGGGTAGCAATGCTGCAACCCTAACATGCCTTTTAAAAAAAAAAAAAAAAAAAAAAAAAGAAAAAA
>VXBO01004631.1:248011-268662 GCA_013400135.1 Rhinoptilus africanus
GGAGAAAAGCTACAAGCCTTTGTCCCTAGACCTAGTCTGAATAGTGATAAAGTTGCAGAACAGAACCTAAAGATTTCGCAGGGGGGGACAGATCTTTTCATAAAGGACAGAGGAACTTTGTTTCCCCGATCCTAGCCACTATCAGTGGCTTTTGTCTGTGTAGAAATCGCAAGCATCGGTTTTAATACAAGCCAAACTCTTAGGAGCGCTTACCTCTCAGGAAGCTCCACGTTAACATTTTTCAAATGCGAAGGGGACATTCAAGCTCTGACCAGACAACTCAAGATTATCCCCCAAATCAAAATATTTTAGCCTGCCTGAGCCTACGCCAGCCCACATACTGCAAAAACGCAACCACGGCAAAGTGTTGTTTCTAGTGCTCTGCTATGGCAGAGAATTATCATCTGCCACTCTGAATAAAAGACCAAATATATCCAACCACTAGCTGTTTTTTGGACAAGGAATCATGAAATGGACAGTTTAATTGCATATGAAGAATTATGTTAAATTCCTTGGTCCATTACCTTGAACTATAACAAGTAATGCAATGGAATTTGTTGTCATATGCCCTATAAACACGCAGGATAAGGGAAAAACCCACAGATGGAGAGAGAAGAAAAAAACTTTTGTTTGTGCCTTTGGCATTGCACTTGGATGGCTATCTGACCTCCATACTGTTGCCAGGGTCAGGAGAAGTAAGGATCTGCATGGCAAATGCTGGTCATATAAGTTAAAACTGCCTAAAGGCGGATTTTAAATGATGGCACAAGCTTTTCTTCCAATACACAATCAAGTCCTTCCTCCCATTTTTCTCCTATCCTTGTATAGCCTAAATTATCTCCTCCTCCTTTTCTGCCTTATGTTGTCTTTAAGTATTAGATATGTACATATTAACATAAACTTAAAGCTACAGTGAATGTAATGAGGGAAGATATAAACCAAAAAGAAACCAAATCATATATACACACATATATGTATGCATACTTACATATGTATAGAAATATACCCACACACAAGAAGACTTCTGAAAATCAGAGATGAGGATTCAGCTTCTGAAGGAACTGATCCTTGCACTATTTTTACCATTTCGTAATGTAAATTCCCAGTTGCTGCATGACAGAGCAGCATTCTCCCAATGTTTTCTGAGCATCTCCCACTGACGGATATAAATAAAGCTCAAATAAAAAGCTGCTTCCCGAGATACGAGTCTTATATCTACAAAGGTTAAAAGCTTAAAAGAGAGAAAGATAGGTAGGTGGGAAATGTTAACTCAGATTTGAAGAACTTAATAACTGCTTTACAAGCTTTATGGCATAGTGCCTCAGACTTAAAAAAAAAGAGAAAGAAAAAGAAGTCACAACCTCTACCTATAAAAGATAAGGACACATAAGACAGTTTTGTCTTCATTGTCAGATGTCCAACACTAAGCTTTTTAGGAATCCCTATTTTTATTGCACCCTATTTGTAAATGGCAGGTACTTAGTAGTAAAAGTCCTGGCTAAACACTTCCTAAAATCAGCTTGGATAAAATATAAAATGCAAAATAATCAATAATTGGTAAGTTAATTCTTGGTCTGCTTCATGTAATGGAAATGGTCCTATATTTTGAGGGGTGAAGATGTTGATTCTGCAAGTTCCTTTGTCAGAAGAGCTCTGAAACCAGAGAGCTCCACGGGTAAGGAAAATACTATCCATTTTAGCCAGGAATCTGTTCGAAAAAGCTTTTATGAGGCACACAGATTGCTTTAAACTGTTCTTTTAGCTTGAATTGGGAATGCATATTTTCCAAGGCTCTCCCCATTGCTCCTACTTCCATGCCCATCACAAAGCCACTTCAAGGCACACAGGCAGCATTTTTGCCAGACGCAGCTAAACTCAGGTGCTGTGCTCCAACCACAGGTGGACTTCAAGTTCATAGGACCAGAGCTGAGCTACTCCAGGCTAAGCTCCATCCTTCCTTCCCAGTCCTGTAACGTGGAGATGGGGTCCTCAGCTCCAACCATTTCCCTTTCCAGGCTGCTGCTGTTCCTTCACAAGGCAATGCACTTGGTGAAGCCTGCACGCCTACGCTCACCTCTTCTCCTCGGGACACAAGGAACAAGACTAGAGGAAGCTGGAGCCCAGGAGGACAATCCAGATCATGCACAACAGATGTGGACAGGGCAAACCAGCATTTCTTGTACAGGAATAAAGGCTGGGGTAGGTGGGGCTTTGGAGATCTCACAGACTGATCTGGTGAAAATCTGGAGTAAGAGACACCTTCAGCCTTCCTCTCAGGTGGATTGCTTTTATTTCCAACCACTCTGTTCCAGACAGGTCAGAATGCTTCTGACTTGTTCCCTATCTGGAAATGCTAATCATAATGCACATGCTTCCAAATGTTATCCTAATGCAAATGCTGAGTGTAATAGGAAACATTTTAGATCTATGAATGCATGAAATTCAGCTTTGGGCATGTAAAACTTTTCCACAAAAAATAAGTATATACATTCTCCTGATACGTTGATAATTGCTCTATCTTCAACCAGTTGCAATGGTTGTTTTCACTACAGTTTTTGTAAAAGGCTCTTCAAAATTGCTTAGCGTTATCCACCACGTTAAGGAAGATTTCCTTGCTGGGAAATAGGACATGATATTCAGCAAGTCTCTTCTCGGATTCCAGTGTTCTGCTAGGCAAAGCATCAGATGTCTGGCATGAAGTCGAGCCCTAAGGCACAATGTCCAGACAAGAAGTCATCAGACTCAGTAGCACTAACAGTTGTCTTGCTGAATTTCTTTTGGTGGTTCGGATAAGCCCTTTCTTTGATCTCTTTTCCTCTTCTTACACGAGTTTTTGCAGATTTTTAAAGCCAAAAGGGACCATTTTAAGCATCTGTTTGGACTCTACATAAAGAGTTCATACAGCAATTTCTGAACTCAGCCAAGTTACCTGTGGCTGAGCTAGAGTAAACAGCTGATATTGATCTGAAGACTTCTTGTGCTGGATCTTTCACCACATCCCACGATAATCTCTTTCACTAGATATGTACCTTTTTTTTTTTTAAATGTATGACTACTTTTAGTTTGAACTTCATTGATTTCCGCTCCTAGTCAGTGCATCTCTTGTGTCTCTGATTGCTTGCTTAAACACCCCTCTAGTGCCAAATGTAACATCCCTTGCCTACCCTTTGTTTAAATGGTTAAGTGTCAGATTTATTGTTTCAGGCTATGTGCCTCTTTATGAGCCACCTGTACATCTGATTGCTCTTAATCATATAGACTCAAATTCTATGAGGAAATTTATGCTGCTAAACTAACTACTTTCTGTCCCCAGAAAAATGTAAAAACGTGTCAGGAGAAAAATGAGTTATAGTATGCATTTTGCTATAGGTTCTTAACTTCTGCTAAGTAAAATCATAGGAAGGTGACATTTTAGGCAGTTACGTTAGCCAAGATACTAGTTTCACCTCTGTGTTGCTGTCTTTGACTGACAAGAGTTTGTGAAAAGTATAGATGCTCTGAAGAATTCATAAAAAGATGCAAGATTCGATGAACGTATCTCAAAAAAGAAATGTTCAGGCTAACTTTCCATGTGGAATACGCAACATGCACTTTGAGGATTTATTTATTCATATTTTTTTCTGAGTTCCCCCTTATATCAAAACATATACATGAAAACAGTGTAGCTAAATTAGGTTTAGCAAACAAAGCACCTCCCTACAAAAACTGCAGAATAAGGAACACAGCTTTAAGAGCTTGGGGACATACTAGCTGGCAAGTACATTTTGGTGGGATTTTATTGTGATACACGTGTGTGCATGTATACATACACACACACACACACACAACCCCTCACAATTCTGACAGCGTCTAAACATACCGATTTAAATACAAATATACTATGTAAACTTAGGGAGCTGAAATCTCCTCTCCATCCCTAGAAAGGCCCTTGACACTAGTGTCCTGTGCATGTCCCTCAGTTTATCATCATCACGAAACCCATCCTTCTCCATGACAGTTTACTAAAGGGTACCAAATCCTTTGGAAAGGTGGCACAGCCAGGCAGAGATTATGCTTTAGCGCAGTTTCCCCCTCTTCCAGAGCAAGCTTATGAAAGAACTGCCACTCTCAATGTAGGCAATGTTAGCACTTAAAAAATAAAAATAATTAAGAGACAGGTGTACATGAGGAGAGCCTTTCATGTGTTCCCACCCCTGGGGAACAGAAGTTTTCCCTTCTGAGTAGTTTATTCCATGGCTTGGAGTGAGGCAGGTCTGAGGTTGCTGCTGTCCTGAAAAACCTGTCCTCGGATCACTGCTGCAAGGCACCAGGAGAACCTGATACTGTTTGGGCTGTTCTTAAAGAAGTGTCCAAGGAAAGAGAGACAAAGCTCACCCTCGCCTTAGGTTTTCCTACTACATTTCTTGGAAATGAAAAGGAAGAACCTAATTATTAATCAAAAAGGGGGGGGTAGGGGGGGGAGTTGGGAGGAAGCAAGCTCTGAGAATTTTGCTCAGGGTCTGTTTGAGAAATGCATCTCTTTTCTTCTAAGTTAGGATTAGAGTGAAGACCTGCAATGAGTCTGGTCTGACAAGGCGAGAGGTGTTCGTCTCTTAGCATTGCCTCTCAGAGTAAGTGGGTCCTGCTTTGCTTTCATTCCTCTCAGGTAAAAGATTATTACCAATTCAAGTAATTTTCTCCAGACGCATCTTTATGCCTACAGCCCTGCGTCCCCTAACACGGGCGTACCTCAGCTTTAAATCTGCTGACAGTGACGCTGCAGCACCTACAGAATCTGCTCAGCTTTTGGGTAGGTTTTATAACCACACTGATCTCTGTGCCTCCCACCACTGCTAGTAATAACTGAACCAGTCAGGGAAGGTCTCTGCAAACCAGTCACAGCAGTGATTAAGTTGTAGACATACGTATCTCCTCGCCCTTTAAATAGAAGGCTTAATTGGCGATGTGGATAGCAGCTTCCTAATGGACAGAAATTAAACTCCATTTAATTCCTGAGCAGACACTTCCAATGCACAAGGTTTACCACACATTTGGAGCGGGGAGGGAGGGGGGGAAGGAAGGAGCCGCACGCACAACTCTCTCTACCTCTGACAATCACCGAGGAAAAGCAACATGAGGACCAGAATGGCATAAGTGTGGCAGGTGTGAATTGACCTGCACTGGCAAAGCTGCGAGCTGGGAAACTTGCAAATCACATGATTGTGCAATACTTGGCTCCAGTCAGTGCTATCATGTTCTTTAGAAAAAAAAAAGAATATTAAAAAAAAAATATCTTAAAGACATGTACATCAAGTTAAGGGATTAACTGTCAAGTGACATTACTGAAACAGAGACAATATATTTCTTTATTGTTAATGAAATTCAGTTAAAAGTGAAGGAAGTGATAAAGAAAGTACTGTTTTGTAATGTATTTTACATAAGAACGTAATATAGAAAGGGAAGTGCAATTAAATCTTAATGTGGACTTTTTTATTTTTAGTTTATCATCTGGTTTACATTTTGAGCCCCTTTGCAGCAGTAAATTATGCTGGCATTTCTTAGGGAATAACTGCCATGTTAATTTAGTTTAATAAAATAACTGACAGAAAAGGGGGAAAAGAAGCAAGAAGCAACAGTACCCCCCCGCACACGCACTTCTTATCTTTAGCTAAGTATTCAAATGCTTTCTATATGAATTGTCCGTGGTCCAACTCCAGCACCATGTAATAATACAATACATTACAACACAGTACAATACAATCTTGGGTTTCTGTAGCGCCCTTCATGCAAGCATCCCAGGGTGCTTTACAATCATTATGAGTTAAAATTAAAACTGAAGCACATACAATTCCTAATAGAATCATTTTAAAAATGCTAAACAGAACAAATAACTTTTAAGTCTAGATTTAAAAGTCCCAACAGCCAGAGCTTTCCTTGCTTCAATTGGCAATGAGTTCCAAAGCTAGGGAGCAAAGCGACTAAAGGCTCTCTCATGTTATGTTAAAGGATCTCTCATGTTGTTTATACTTGTGCAGTAGTCTACAGCCAACAATTTGCCAATAAGAAGAAAAAAAAAAAAAAAAAGACTTATTTGCAATCTTGCTTTAAAGAAAACTGGAGGAGTGGCTTGCTAACCCTCTAATAAAGTTATGGAAAAAAATAAATAAATCAGGGTTCACACTTGGCCATGACTGTGTTAAGAAGTATGCGAGAAACATGAATGAATGAATACAGAATTTTGTAGCAGTGCATTACTTGACTGCCTCTTAACCTAGTGAATGTAAAAAGAAAAAAAAAAAAGCATGGTTTTATATATATATATATAACTAACAAGAAGAACATAACTGCAAATATTTAAAATGCAAGTTATTCTATATACCATTCTCAAGATCACTGAGTGAAAACAGAAGTCGGGTAGGGCTCAGTTCTACAACACATGCACATTTTAGAAGAAAAACGTATCAGAAGAAAACGTGCTGTGTTCCTTTTTTATTCTGTCACTTCCCTAAAACTTGAAGTCCATACGATGTAGATAAACATTCACATGACACAGTTCTCAGAATTGCCGAGATACCACCCCAAGTTGTTACAGCACACAAAGTGGGGAGCACAGTACGAAAAATGTTATTCCCTTAAAAAGCATGAATTTTGTACTTTGTTCACAGGCGAGCCTAGCGGAAGACAGCTGCTTATATCTCCATGCAGCTGACTTTAGGACTGTTAAAAAAAAATAACCACAAAAAACCACAACACACAAGAAATCAAGACTAGCACCATCCCTCCATTGGACTCTTCTCCACTCTTTCAGAAGCAGAAACACAAGACCTCATAATAAGACAGATACTAACAGACACGCTGACACCTTACAGAGACCTCTGAAGTCAGAAACTGCATTTATATGAGAAACAAGGTATGTTCCCCTCCTCCCCACAATAAGCCCAGACCCTATAGCTGTTTTGGAAAGGGACTTTGACATCCTCATTACAGTTAATTCTAATGAAGAGGCAGAGGAAAACAAAAAACCTGTATATTTTTCCTCCTTTAATAGGGTACTGCCCAGATAAGACAATGATAGACAGACTGACATAGCTTTAATGCTGAGGGTGTTCAGATGCACCTAAAGGATATAAATCCATGATCCAAAGATCGGTTGAGCACCCTGTGAATGTCCTCACACAGCTCTACCAACGGGCGCATTTTACCTTCCCCATCCTGCCAGCAACAGGCTCTGTACCGCCCGTTCTACCTGGATAACTAAAAATCATGGTCACAAGCTTGAATAGTTAATAAAAAATGTTTAAAAAAAAAAATAATCCAGATACCACATCAGCCTGAAGAGACATCAGAGTGAACGCTCTTGAGCAACTGAGGGGTGGGTTGAAAGGCCCTGCCTGCCAAAACCTGAGCCCAGGCCCTCAAGGATTTACTCCCCTGAAATAATTAATGACATCTTTAAAATCTAAAGTACAGCAACTTCTAAAGTAGAAAAAGGAGCTGCATTCCTTACTGAGGTTATTAATTATTGGGGGAGGGGGGAAGGAGGAGGAAGAGAGGAGAGAAGAGAATCACAAGCAACAAAGAAATCCAAGGACTTGATCTCAGGTCTAGGCAGGTAAAATTGAAAGGGGAGAGCAAAAAAAAAACCCTTTCAGTTTTGTAAAGCAGGAATTAAAAATTGCTCATAAAAAGCATGTATTTTGGCAACTCTTAATACCTCATTCTTGGTTATTTATAGGTCTGGAAATTTTTTTTAATTTTAGCAAAGGCCACTTTTTATGGTTGGGATTTTGGAGGGGGGAGGAGGTCTGAACGGCAGCGAGGGAACGTGAGAGAATTTCTGTTACGCTGCTTATTTGCTACGACGGCCAGGTGCCTTCAGATCAGGTGAACTGAGAAAGCAACCCATGTTCCCAGCAAGCTTTCTGCCTGGCGTCTCCGCACGATGCCTGCATGACAGAGCATGCAGATTCAGGGCAGGATGTCCGAACAAATAGGGAAGTATATGATCTATATTGTGCCCATGTCAGTTGCAGACAGTCCTTCGCTACAGCAAAGAAGTTTGATCTAAATGCAGTCAGGATAGCTATATTTATCACAAGTGCAAAGCTATTCAGACGTCGGTATCGTACCAGCACTTGGTTCTGTATGTGCATACGTTTTACGGAATGCGAGCGTACATCGCTGTAACTGGAAAAATGCCATTCCCTCAGCATCAAGAGTAAAATTATCTAAAAGACATTAGACACTTAGGGGGGAATGGAGGGGGGTGTCGCACACAAACATCTTCCAAAAAATTTGAAATAGTAATACAACACACATAAATTAGGATGTCCGTAAGCATCACAGACTCTGCATATATTGAATGCGAATATTGCATGTCCCCTACCAAATATTTTAAAACACAATAAACCATGAGATTCGAGATTCTGATATACATCAGGCCTGGATTTTCTGATCTATATGCACTGGCTATTGGTTGTCCTGAGAGTTAGGCCAGCTACACTACAGGGGAAGAGAAAGAATTAATATCTCACTTCAGAAGTGCTTTTGCAGTGGTTTGATAAAGTGGAAAAAAAATCTTTTTTTTTTTTAAACCCAAGCTTGTTTGCGAATACTAACAACAATCACTTAGAAAATCTTTTTCTAGAAAAAATTCAGGTGAGATAATACCAGTGGGAAAGTCAACGTCATTTGATCACTGCCACATTTTCAAAACAGTGTCCGGATACTAATTAATCTCTACAATCTCTTCGTTTGGTAGGTGACTTGTTATCTTCCTTTCATGGAAAAGGTTACAGGAACTCAAGATAAGGGGTACATCTAAATGTTAAAAAGCACACAGTGAGTTTGTTCCAGAATTATCAAAAGAATTTCCAGCCTTTTCTTGGGCAAATAGCCCATGTTGCTCTCCTCTCCCTCATAAAAGCTTACCTATCTATATATATACAGAAAGACCATTACTCGATAGGGACAAAAGAAAATAAACCCTTATTAATATCACTATAAATACAGCCAGTAGTATTTCAGTTATTCTAACTGTGAAAGTAATAAGAGAATTCTGCACTAAAAACCAAAATAAAGCAAAACTGTGAAAACGAAGCATGAAAGTGCTATAACTAAGGCTGAGTAGAGAGATGGAAGGACTAGCATTAAATAAATAAATCCAACAGGCCTGCCTGCCTGATCACTTTAGATGAGCTCCCAACAGACTAAGGTAGAGTAGAGCTTCTGTGCAAGAGGCTGCAAATAAGAACTGATGGTAGAACAATTTCTTTACAACCCTTTGGAGACTAAAGAGCCAAAACAGGAGGGAAATGAGATCTAGGCCACTCACAAGATGCACCAATTTAATGGAATGCACAAGATGGCCCAAAATTGAGCCCTAGATTAAATTCCAAGTTGCCTTCCCCATCAAAAGGGGCCTGGAAAGGAAGCAGAAATGGTATCGCATATCAAACGCGAGAGGTCTTTCACCCGGCATCTGCGTATCCTGCTAGTCTCTAGCAATAAAATCTGCAAACCCAAGGTAAAGCACGAAAATACACACTGCAGCGCATAATGCAGAACAGGCTTGGCTTCCCCATGCAAAATTCACAGCATCCTTTTACCTTGCCTGCTTGATATCAAAAATTTGAGACTAAACCTCTGGATAGATGCTTGCGATTCCAGAGCCATGCATTTGCTCCGGAACATCCTGAGAACTCCAAGTCATGTCAACAGGGATTCACCGTAATGTGGGCTCATATAGCGAGTGATAAACCTGGCCTTTGGCAGTGGCCACACCAGTCACAGGGTGAGACAATTACAGTAGCTTCAAGACAGACCATATATTCAACTCCCCTAATGAGAGCAAGAGTCACACTGGTATTTTACTCCAAAAGGCATGAAGAGTTCATACCTGTACGCCACAAGGTTTTAGTTGGACAAGAAAGCAAATGGCAAAAAAAAATTAGAAGCAAAAAAAAAGAACACCCACTGAAGTAGATGATGCTGTTAAGTTTTCAAGACTCTATAATTAAGACAAACTGGATCTAAATGTTTGTTTGCTTACATATTTTCAAGCTCTTAAATATACCTGCACTATAAAAATAGTTTGCTTGGTATTTTTTTGCAGTACATTGAATGTTGGTATTCTGAATAAATATGAGCAATTTTTTAATACACAAAATGCAGTATTAATTACGACAGTACACTAAATTCTAAGTGAGGGCAATGATTCTCAGTTTTCCATGCTTAAATGGGGCTTCGGAGATGCCACGCATTGAGCACAGCAACTTAAGTACCTCGCAACAAATCCTTCCATACCTACACAAAACAGAGCAGTGCTAATGACAGTGACAGAAAACGATAACTACTCTCGTTTCCACTTTGAGTCATTTTTCTGTGGTTAATAAATTATATCCATAACAGTGTTAATAAGTTATGGTACGGTGTCACTGCATTAGCTTGCATTTGTGATGAAGCACTTCATATGGCATTACCTATGCCCGTGGAAATACATAACAGGAGAGGTCACCTCTCTGCTCTTCTCAGAGGAGTCTCCCATGCTGGCATTTTGATGGACCCTCTACGGAGACATTGCCTCCTAACCGCCGCCTCGCTCTTACTTCTCACCTCTGCTGCAGCAGCACACCACTGCGGGGCAATTCTCCAAATTTAATACGTTTAACAAAACACAGACGCTCTCAAATCAGTGTCCTTTCCATAGGAGCGATGCACAATGAGATACTAGTTAGGCAAATACGGGAAGAATTCGGATCGGTTTCATCATGTGAAAAGGACGCCGTCAGATCAAGGCATCCTCCCTCAAGCTCCCAGAGGGAAATGGGAAGATTTAGACTGACTGAAAGGCTCTCAGATCAACCACTGCAAAAGCTTGTTTTTCCAAAAGTTAAGAATAAATAAATGTATTTTAAGCTTAATGTGATTTGTTTTTTAAAGAAAAAAACAAAAGCGGAAGCTATTTAAATTCTTGCAACTCAAAAACCGCAGCGCTGGCAAAGATAGAGATGACAAAAGTAATAAGCACGCTTCTAATAACAGAAAGAAGCTCATGGCTTTAAGTATATTCTTTTACAAATAAAGAAGCACAAATCAGTAAACAAACAGCCCCAAATCATAGTTCTGTAATCTGGGATTTTGGTCATCTAAAGTGCTAACTTCTAGAGCTGTTATTAGGCAAGACGGTTTTTGTCCATTAAAATTAGAATATAAAAATTCAGTACAGTTTAAAAAACAACTTTTAAAAAGACTGCAATTATTGAATTGTCTCCAGTATCATGATACCGTCTCTAGGGAAGTATTCCAAAAACTTTTTTAATGCTTTATCCTTGCATCATCTACCTATATACAGAAGCTGCTATGTGAAACACGATGTCCAAATAGAAATGAAATATTCCATCTCGATAGAATTTACTTGCTTTCTACCAAGTAAAAACTAGCACTATTAGCTAGATTAAAATGGAGAAAAATCCCAAACTATCTGCAGTGCTGGCATAAGCCAGCAGCGCAAAAAAATCACATGCTTTTATAGTAGGTACATACAAGATAACTTTGCAGACATATTACTGGAATGGTTTGCAACCAGTGAAGATAATTTTGATTATTTCCACTTCAGAACTTCCTATATTGGAGCCACATCACTGAAAACAATCTAACCATAGGGGAAAAAAAAGTGCTGGGAAAACAGCCTGCTAATATATCCACTGGAAAGACAGAGAGAGAAAAAGAGTTGTCCTCTATAAATTGACTGAAGTCTTTCAGAGACAAAGACTCCAATGTTCTGAGCAAGAGAAATAAAATCCCCATAAAAATACCTTGATTTCCCTTATTTCCTTTTTCCTCTCCCTACCACAACTAGCATCATTAATTCGTATACTGCATTTGTCTCCACTGCACCACAACAAAATACATTTTAAAATTTAAAAGGTAAAAATAAATACAGTGTTCCCATCACAGCACCATTGGACACCGTACTGCACAGAAGAGTAAGGCGAGCCTTCACAGGAATTTGACAAAAGAACGACAGAAAGAATGGCAGAAAAGAACAATATGACTAAGGCTTGAGGAAAGCATCAGCTCAATATTTAGCAATGCATAAACTGAGGTTTCATTTTTGTTTAGGTATATTTTGATTAGAACTAATAACTGGCTGATTCTGCTTTGGTTGTTTGCAACAACAACACATCATCCAAAGAGCTTTATTCTTTATTCCCTTCTCATATAGCATGCCAAAGACTGTCTCATTTTATGAATTAGCATTTAAAACTACTGTAGGTTATCTAACAAGCATTCAGATTCAATAGTACTTTTGACAGCAGTAAGTAAAGAGCCTTTTAACATCTTGAACACATGTGCTTGAAAAAAGTAGTTACATCAAAGCAGTTCAAAGACGAAGACAAAAACCAGTTAAAATCCAGTTTGCTGTGAGACAATTTTAGTGTGGTGTAAACAACCTTTCACGACTCCCCATGGGAAACGTTGTAAGACTATGTTCAAAATGAATCAGGCGTATTTATAAAGATCATGAAGTGGTCAAATGAATTTGCATTTTTGGCAGATTCACTCCACGGGTACCACTTGCTACAGCCTGTGGAAATCTCAAATCTCACATCAGCGTTGCCTATAGTGCTTTATTATTTATTACATGTTATGCTAAGTACCTGTGAAAGGGGACATTCCTTGGCCAATGAACTCTGGTTCATATCCTTCAGTAAGTCCTTCAGAGCATTTCTTACTGTTGTGTGAGACCATTGTTCAGGAGGCAAGTCTTCTAGTTTAGGGCAACTATTTGAAACACAGATTAGAAAAGGGATTATTACAAGATTGCATCCTGCTGCAGAACATTCCTTTAAGACAGACAGATTTCATTTTGCGCATCAAGCAGATGCATCTGGAGATTGCTCTCGGTCTCCTGATTGTTCCGATTAGTTAATTACTTTATACAACACATCTGCTGTATTGATGCATGAATTATACATCAGCTGCATGTGGCGACTATTTTTTCATGTTACTTCTACCTTCCTGCTCTGATGCGCTTGGTAAAACAATTTAAGGTGTAATGCTTTCTCACGACTGATCATGAAAAGCATTAATATATTAACCGTTTTTTTCTTTTTTGTCACCGTGAAATTTAAGAACCTAGACAGCAACAATAAGTGTGAGCGAGTCATTCTTTTACAAAATGCACACAGATGGTACTGTTCATGATATGCAAAAATATTTTTCTCTTAAGTAAACTTTATGTAAAATGCCTCCTTGTAATGCATCATTTAATTGACTAAAATGCAATATAGTTTTAATGAGATATCCAAAGAAATTCTATGCATCAGAGCTATAAAAGTTTTCTGCAATAGTATACTCTAAGTTGAAGAAGAATCGGAGTAACTAAAAAGGAATTCAGATAAGCCTTTGTACTTGGAGCACACAGCACAGTGGGAATTAAATACAAGCAATATCAACAGTGAGAGCAGACAAGTAACAGTTCACGTCCCAGAACTGGTATGCAACTTACCTGTGTAACTGGATTTTCAGTGTGACCACATGATACACGTCTTGCAGCATGTCTGCTACTGTAGCATCAGGGGCATCTGTCACATAGGAGAGTGGAACTGGATTCCACTTCCCAACCTGGATAAGCCCTGCGGGATTTTTATTTTTCAAGGAGAGGGGGAGTGGGCAAGAAGGGCAGGGAAAAAATGAAAAAAAAAGTAATTTACCTTTTAATTCCTAGGGGCAAAAGCAATATCTGATTTTAACAAGATCACCACCTTTGTTTCCAGCCTCTTAAATCTGGCAAAACAAAAGAACACCCTCCCCAAAAACCCCCACCCACACACCACCAAGAATATGCTTTATCTATATTACGAAATTATACAAATGCATTACAGTAGAGATTTTTTTAATATGTATAGAAGTGTATTTTCCTAAGTTCCCATGAATTCAATAGGACATGATATAATAGTTAGCATTCCTCTTAATAAATTAGGCAGGATTTTGCAATGCAAGGACTGAGTAAAAAAAATACTTTGCAGTCTATAAAACCATCAGGAACAAAATAAAAGAAATAGAGCTGGATGTTCAGTCATAAATGCAAGTTGACTCTCAACAGTCCATCTGCTCAAATATGCTTTACACTTCCTTGTGGATCCTCAGTGGAGCAGATTATTAAGGTCAATAAGCATACTAATGATTCAGTTGAAGTCTTTTTTTTTTCTTTAAACAACAACAACAACAAAAAAGAAAATCTACCTCCATATTCCCCACGAACAAAACGTGCACTAACTAAACAAAAATACATTAAGGAAAAAAAAAAATACACAGAGACAGAATCTGCAAGAAGTTTCAGAAGTGAAATCTGCATCGCATTCCTGAAAGAAATCCTGCCCCTCCCCCAAGACCCCACAAACAAACATAATTCATGGTACAATTTCGTAATCTTATTTACCTTTAGCTTGGGCAGCAGAGCTGTGAGAATATCCAAGTGATAGCAATGCCATTTCAATCAGTTGGTTGAAAAGCATATCCTTCCTCACCAACACAAATTCTGCATGCTCCTCCTTAGAATCGTACTCAATGGCATTTTCATAATGTTCCACTACACAGAAAACTGGAAGCATACTTCCTATTAAAAAAAATTAAATTTAACATATTAAACTTGAGTTATAGTAGAGTAGGTGGGTCTATACAGCGTTATGTAAATAAAACCTGTACCAACAGGCAGAGGAGGCATCAAGAATCATCACAAATATTTGATAAACATATTCCCTGAGTCCTTTCCCCTTGCCCTCCCCCAAAAAGAGAAAGTTCTACAAAACACCCATCTCTCTGAAAAGGAGAAATGCAAATTTACCTCGCTTGATCGGATACAGATTAAAGAATTACCTTCTATAGAAATAACAAGGTTGACTGAAGAGAAGTTGATTCTCTCTGTCCTGCCTGATTTGTTGTGAGTAGCAGGCAGCACGAGAACCTAAATACATACTGCAGATGTCTTCACTGTGAGCCATTTTAGTACCAGCTACATAATTTTGTTCGTTAACATTAAAACTTTCTTAGTCCTGCCAAAAATATTTAATTGCCTTCAACATCAACAACGAATCACCTTGCGCGTTACACATTCGCTCTGAAAAGAGCACATAAGGAAACAAGGCAAAAGTTAACACTAATTCGTGCTTCATTCATTGAGTGCACTTGAGCCCTACTTTCACTCGCATCTTTAAGAAACAAATCATGATTTCAATGCCGGTTTAAGAAGCGTACCTGCAGTCTGGGGTGGGGTTGGTTTTTTTTTTTTTTGTTGCCTCCTGCACTTTACATTCTACATTTCTGGTATTCATTGCTATTTTGGTATGCCTGAAAGTACTTACTAATTTCTAGTTTTGCAGCATCATACGACAACCCCTTCCCTGTGCTGCATTGAATATTAAGCAAACAACCTTTTTCCCTTTTGCCTTTTCTTTTTTTTTTTTTTTCTTTTTTTCCTCCCTTTTGACAACAGCCAGAGAAGTAACAAATGACCTAAGCTGTTTTAGGGATAAAGTCTCTCGCGGCAATAAGATTTCTAGACTTTGTGACAATCCCTCCCAGACAGAGGCGGATGACATGATGACCTCAGACCCACGGGTTCAGGCCCCGGTCCTGTCCCGCTGCCTCCAGCAGCGCAGGTGAGGATCTCTTAACGACAGAAAGCAAAAGGGTTAAAAGCAGATGTACAGAACTGTCTTGTGGCAGCCTGCCAGAGGGGTATCATCTTTAGCATAAATGATGACAAGGGTTATTTTAACAGGGCACCCAGGAACTCCAATTAGTCCTACAATGTTAATGCCTCTATAACCACTGCCCTCTAGACTTACGGAAACCTCCTAATCTGCTAAGGTGCACCAGACATACCAGAGTGGAAAAAGAAGATTTACTCTTGACAATAGATACACGCTTTTAAGACCGCGTCTGTTGATTTGTGCTCTAACGCATAGCAAGAAATCACGATAAAAAAGATACCTCTCAAGCACGTATATTTAAACTACATCTGTTCACCAGAGAGTCAATCTCTGGCAAACAAACCCCTTCAGGCTCGCTTGGAAAAGCTCACAAACTCACTCCAGTTTGCCCAATAGGCTCAGCATGAAAGACAAGACTAAAAGCTTGCCAATATTTATGTAGTGCAGGAAGGAGCTTTTTTTTTTTTTGTCTTGGTTTTTTTTTTTTGAAACCTAAGTGAGACTGGTCAGGAAGGGAGAGAAGACCAAAGCAAAAGCAGTACATGCAAATTGGTGATTTCTTCATTGGTTTTAATTAAGCTGTGAAGAGCTTTCTAAAACACACACACGCTTCATCTGCACAAAGGTAGCGGGGTTTTTTTCCCCCCTTCCAGGCTCTCACAATTGATGTTTGACCTACTACCATCTGACTCAGAGAGAGGGCTCAAAATTCTTAAGTAGTTTCACCGTTAATACCTGAAGATAAAATGTAAACAAAGCTTCATTTTAACAAATAGTGCAGATACACTCCAAGACAGCTAAAAGCGTATTTGTTTTTTTCCCCCCTTATCGGTTCCTACAAATTAAGCTACGATCAGACAGAAAACTAGCAACGCACAGGTACTTCGCTGCACGTCAGCACGCTTTTTGCCAGGTAAAGGGTCTCGTGAGGTGCAGCGTCCTGAAAAACATGGTACTTTAACCAACCCGGGAGAACCAACCTCCTGGCCAAATTCTGATGTACAGCATAGATTAGATTATCAGAGGTGGGTCCTGGTAGTGCGACACAGGTATCGTCTGACTACAAATCAAGCCACTAAATCTTTTAGCAAACTGTCACTAGTGTCCTTCTGTTAATGTGAAAAATGTTATACAGGAGAGCACAATCTCAGCTGGCTGCTCGCTCCTGCTAGTACTTGGCAAGACCTCCAAGTGCAGCAACTTCATAACCTTCTAGTATTAAAGGGGAGAGCATTGGTCAGTGCTCGCTGCTAAAAATACAGCATGATTTAAACCTGAAGGCAGTGTTAGAGCTTTTGCTGAAGGTTTACGAGTCTGTGTAAACAGCACGTCTGCCATAAGGAGCAGTGAAGTCTGTAGAATCCTTGTCTAAAACTGTCCTGGCATTAAAGTTTGCTGTGCAAATATCACATAATACCAGAGACAGCTGAAATCTCCTATTTAGGAATTTATGGAACTTATATGTTTGCAGGCGTCAGAAAGTCCTTTTTATATAGCCCCACTGCTTCACTGTACAATATTAATGCACTCTGCTTGAAAAGCCGTAATAAATTATATTTTTAATGCTCTTACCCTGGCTTTCTTAAGATGCATACATTCTTGGCAAACAATCAATAAATAGGGTAATCATGAGCAGAGGCCAAAGAATTTGCTGAAGTGCTGTTTTTCCATTTTTAATAGATAAAGATCTAACAATACGGACTGCTGTGTCTGTTCATTTCAGGATCAATATATTCTTTGTTTTCGCCAAACCGAGGAAAAAATAAATGATTGTACGATAAATGTTATGCATCAGACACAATGAAATTCCTCTGCCTTCTAACTTTGTGCGTTTAACAGTCTTGGTTGCATTTTGCACTCTGCTTAGCAAATGCAAGAAAAACATGGATCATAAACATACACCGATTATACTGAGGAAAGTAGAGGCAGTTTTAAAACAAATGCCAAATTACATGCAGCATATTTTGATTTAAATTAGCAAGCCTGCAGGACATGGTCAAAAAGACTTGCACATTTTGATAAGCAAAATTTATAGATTACTGTCCATTAAAAGTATTTTCAATGCAAACAAAAGCCATCCATATACAAACATCAATGATTCTAAATGTGCCTTTTCCTTGTGTAAATGTCTAATTACAGCAAACCAGCCACTGAAAAATATGACACCCAAGTTGTTCATTGTTCAATAATGAATTGTACTTAAGAAAATAAACTGCGAAGATTGACATCATAAATGACTTCTCCAATGTGATACCTAAAGATTTACACTCTCTCCTTTCAACCAACTTGCAACTGTTATGGAAATACTGCTGCCCTTCCAAGCTTGGACCATCATTAAGAGGAAAGGTGAGAATTTGGTTTGGGGGTTCGCTCTTTACTCTTACGCGTTTTTGCGTTTCTTAGCCCAACGCTCACCCAAAGAATTAATACATTGTATTACTTCTATTGCAATGTAGGAATTTGCTTCAATCAGGGCAGCTAGCCTTCACCTTAACAAAAATCAGACTCCACCCTGTAAAGTAAGATGCTCCACCCAAGCATGAAGCTTACATTTCCCAAATGTGATTTATATCAGAGTTGGGAATATACAGTATTTTAGAATGGAGATTTAATCCTGAAATATAAATGAAGCACAGTCTGTAAAAGTATGCTTCCCCCCCAAAAAATATTATAAGTCATATTTCTCTAATGCAGAATTATCAAAAGTGTTACCTTTTCTAATATTAGTTTTCATCAGGTGTCCAGAGTGTTTTAAAGGCACTCCTTGCATTTTAGTTCCTGTACTTCCAAGTCTTCCTCTTCCTAATGGGCTCCCATTCTGTTCCAAGCGCGCAATTTTGGCTGGTGGACCCTTCGGATCGCTTACATTGTTAGACATTTCTGAATGTTCTTTCCCCTGAGTTGCCTCGTTCAAATGATCCATACTCAGTCCCGCCTCTAAAGATCACCTGCCATGATTCAAAAAAAAAAAAAATATATATATGTTGTACACGTGTGCGCATATGTAGACGTACACAGCCTGTACATGTACAGAGAGAGATATATGTATCGCAAGCTCATGAAGAAGAACAAATAACTATTTTAACTGGAAAGAAGATGCCTTTTTTAAAAGAAACAAACTTATTCTCCAAAAATGACTTCATACCCCAGTTTCATAGAGAGATATCGCATCATAATCTGGTGGAAATATTTTTTAAAAGCCAAGTATAGTACCCTTTTAAAAAAAACCAAACAACAACTTCAGAGATATTCTAATAAATCTGAGAGAGACTAAGACTCATAAACGATGATAATTTTCAAGGTATGTGCTCCAACACAGCTATTGTTACAAATCTCACAGAAAGGTTTGTTATTAATCCCAGGTGGTTTTATTGCGTTAAAATCAAGAGAGAGAGAGAGACAGAGATAGAGAAAGAAAAAGATTCAAGTGAAACGTTTCTCGATCTACTCGATTAAAAAAATGGATGCACAACAACAGAGAGACTGTTAAAACTTTAGTTGAAGGAGCAACAGATTTATTAGAGATGTAGAATATTGACCATTTACAAGTCCTCCCCCCCCAAAAAACCCCAAAATTTAGAAGATAATTTAACATTTAACTTCAGAAAGCAGTGGCGGGAGATGGTTGCTGTTGAGTTTCCTAACCCACATTATACAAAGAGTTTATCAACTTCTGTAAAGTTCAAAATATGCATATGAAATTTTTCAGATGTTAAGCTTTAAGTGTTAAATGGAGTAGTTTATTGAATTAAGAATAAAAACTGAGAAGAGAAGGTAGTGACTCACAAAATAATGCTAGAAAAAAACCCACAATTTCTACAGTACTTTTCTAGCCCTTAAATATTAAAAAAAAACACCAACCCCGAGTGATGCTAAATTACGTGACGGCACAGCTATTTGAAACCAAAAACCAGAAGTAATTTCAATAGCAAATTAAGAAAAGGTATATGTTAGCCTGGATATATTTCCTTTTTAATAAACTTTTGAAACCTCTGTTCCAGAATAACAATTCCAGTGAAATCACTAAAAATCTCCCAAGCCTAGAGAACATAACGGAAGAAGTTTTGAGGATTTTTGTCACCCATCAGTATTTGTTTTGCCAAGTATATAGAAAAAAAAATAAATAATCAGTTACTGAGAACAGAGACGTCTTTCTGGTTATGATTTCATTCATCAATACTGTTGCAATTGTTAGGTATTTTACCCGAGAAAGGTGTGACTATGCTGACAGTTATGTTATATATATAATATAATCACTAAGGACAGGTGACTAGACATTAATTTATGAACTAGTATTTACACTAGCAAGTACAAATACTAATACTGGGGAAGTCATATTTAGGAAGACTGGTGTGAATCTGATAATTGCTACTTTCTTTCAGTTGCCTAGTAATTCAATACATTTTCTGCACGTTTCATAGCAAAGCTAATAAAGCCTAAACATCTTGGGATTTTTTTTTTACGTGTCTATGTTGTTTGTATGTATGTCAATGACCATTCCGTAAACTATTTTTTTTCTTGTTTGAACACCGTGCTGCTTTTCCTGATACGGTGAAGTAAGAGGCAATATATTAAACTGAACGTTTACAAGCAACCTCAAGAATGCCACCGAACAGCTGAAGTTCAGAAAATCGTTATTTTTCCTTTTTTCCTTATGCTGTAAGGTGACAGGCTAAGATTTACCATTCATCTTGATCCCATCTGTTTTAGGTCGTGTGTCTCATTAACAGTAAACGTGCTTATTTTAGCCACTTTTTGTAAAGATTTTTTTTTTTTTTTTAACTGTGTTAACTGCAGCCTAAGCAAAGAATTACAGACTCAAACCGTTACACATCTTCCGATGTTTCTGACGATGCTAACACGCTATAGGGCTGCTTTGCTGAGACTGGTCTCTCTCAAGAATAAGAGGATTAACAAAAAAAAGGAAAAAAAAAAAAAGAGGGAAAAAAAAAA